>JAZHYW010015437.1:0-159712 GCA_037355805.1 Ixodes ricinus
CCTAGAACGTTCGGCGCACGTGAACATTCGTAACTCAATCAGACAAGAAAGTTCTCGAATATGCGAGAATGCAAGTAGAAAGAATAAATAAAGACATTTCGCTGCCTGGAATCGAACCCAGACCTTTCGCGCGACAGCCAAGCACGGTAAGCATTCGGCCACGTGCGCGCTCGCTGAGCCATGGGCGTGGCAATATGGATCCTGAATAAACACGGCACAAAGACAAAATACTTCTAGCGGATGACTTAGTAAAACAAAATAAACCAGTCTCACGTTGAAGGAAGCCGAGAGACCGTCGGTTTGGCGCCGAATGGCAGAAAATGGGTGCGGCCGTGGCATTCGCGTGGCGTGTCGGTGACGTCGTGCTGCCGAGCTGTCAACGAGGCCACGCCAGCTGGCGAATTCTTCCGTATATATGGTTCCACCAACAAATGGGCCAAATCGAAAGCCCTTGTGTGGATTATCCCGCTCCGTGCCCAAACTGTCAAATCGGCGTATATTTGGCGTGATACGGCAGACTGCGTATGTTCTGTGAACGGAAAATACCAAAACGAGGCCTGAGTGAAGGATATTTTGCGTCATCTAGCGAGGCCAGCGCAAGCCACTGGCCGACGGGTAGCTACGAGTGCTCTGTCAGCGTTCGGCTAGGACTCGTGCAACCAGCGAGCACACGAGTCCCACGCCGAAGGATGGCGCAGCACTCGTGTTCAATCGATACCCAGCGCTGTGCCGTGTGTCTGCCTCGCTGTCGCGAAAAATCAACATCACGGCCTTGTTACCCGCAGACGTTTCTCCGGGGATGACCTCTCCATCCGCGAGAGAGATAACTTTGTCGTGACGCAACTATGCTTCGTTTCACCTCAACTCCAGACGCAGCCAGCACGCGGCTGACGGGACCAATCAGACAACGCTCAGAAGCGCGCCATCATGGTGTTCGTCATGTTTATGTACGTCTTCTACCATCGCTGGACCAATCATGTATGGACAAGACCATTATGGTGACTTGTGCTTTTGTCGATACTTATGGTCCCACACTCAAAAAAATGCCTGCGCGTCTGCCCACTACCGCGCAGACGATATCGCGATCAATAGCACAATGCTCATGCGAATCGATGAAGCTGGGACATTAATTTTACAACTGGCCAGCATCCAGATGCGATGATGTCCCGCGTGGTAGTGAGCCATTTACGTTTAAGCTAGCCTGACAGAATACCCGCAGTAGTGATGACCGCACGTTGGTACATTACCGCCAGCGCAAAGGCGCTCATAGCGCGTTGCCACGCAGTGGTCATGCGCGTCAGCTGGTGTCGATTTGCTCATCCAGTCAGTCTAAACGAGCATGTGCATACCGGCACTCACTGATTCGCAAGCCCGAGCTTCATTTCGTCTCAGGCGCAGTCGATACTTGCGGATTGGCTCTTTACAGGTGTTTCGCGGGTGCAGTACGAGCTGCAGGCCATTTTTCAGAATGCATTAGCTCTGCGTCAGGGCGTACTGGAGTTAAGCATGCAAACGAAGTATGATCCTACGGCGGGTACCGTTGGTTTTCCGAAGTGGCTACTGGCTGGACATGCAATTCTCCTTTCTGGTTTGTGGGGTTTTCTTGCTTGTTATTGATTTAGGTTTACTGCCTGATCTGTTCAACCTCGAGCAGGATTCAAGAGTTATTCTGCCGTGATTACCGGTGTCTGATCGGGTTCAGTTGTCTTCTTGGCACGTCGTACGACCAGTCTGAGGTCGCGCATGCGTATGACCTGGCCGGGATCCCAGTGGTTATCGCATAATAAGCAGCGTAAAAGCAAGAAAAAAACCGCGAGAAATCATTTGCGGTTATTAATGCGCTGGAAGCAGCTGTCCAGGTGCATGGGTGAGGCACTCCCAAAGAGTGGTTCCAGCAGGGCATAGAGATAGGGTGACCACCCGTCTCGCGACTTGCGGGACTGTCCCGCATTCAGCGCTCGTGTCCCGCGTCCCGCAAAGAAATTCCCAAATTTTCAAGAATGTCCGGATTTCGCTACTGCCGTAAAATTTGCTTTGCAACTCATAATGCTGCCAGAACAATGGGGCGCGGGGAAGCGCGGAGGTCGCTGGTAATCGCGTGATCTGCGGCGTTACGCCACTTTACGAGAGCGCGGGCGCTCGGCCATCGGCCGTTACCTCGGCGGTAGCGAAACGTGGCCATCCACGTGAGTACACCACAGACGAGCTAAGGGGCGGAAGAACCGCGTTCATGCTTTCGCATTCATAACTCGTAAGAAATGCTTAGGTGTCCTCGGAATTTTGTTTTTTTGCCTGGCGGCCATAGTTGCATGCGCGACTGCTATTTTTCGTTAACCCTCAAGCTGAGACTGCAGCCAAAGCTACAAGCGCGAGCTAACCCGTGTTCACTGGCTCTGAGACGGTGCATTTGTGGCCGCGAGGGCTCACTTTATGGAAGAACTTTTAAAGCAGCGACCTCCCGCTCTCGTGCTTTGGCATTGGTTGCAGTCTCAGCTTGGGACCATGAAATAATTTTCCGGCTTTTTTTTTAAGTGAAGATTTAAATTAATCATAAAATTTCATGAAGACCCGGAGCAAAAATCCGTTCTCGTTTTGTTGCCTCCGTTTTGCATACAAATAAAGAAAAGAAAACGAAAATGGAAACTCGCGTCTGTTTTCGTCTTAGACTCGACCGGACTCAGCCACCCACATGTGAAATCGCGTCGCCGTGACGTAAAGTTGCAGTAAATTCTATGGGGTGGTCCAAGTCACGCAGGCTCGATCGAAAATGGACCGTAAAAATCGACGCCTGCGTAGCAATTTATGCTTTTCGTCAAAGGTGTATTTTACAGGTCGGTTTTTTCTTGTGGAAATTACAAAGAGCAGCTCTCTTTCTGTAAACAAATAAGGCCAAGCTTGCCTGGGTCAACGGCGGGCAGCGACGCAGATGACAGGGGTTCAGTGGCGGGTGTGCTTGGTGTTCCTATTGGTAGATGGCGTCGGGAGCAGCGTCCGAAGGTGCAGCCGACCAGCGAATCATAGCAGACGACACGCAGACGAAAGCCGTTGGCAGCAAAAGTGCCGCCGTTATGCAGACGCGTTTTTTTACTTTACGTTTTGCTTTCATTGTCCGCATTTATTTTTTAACCGAAGGTGCAATTCCAAAAAGATTGTGTTCATCTTAATAAACCATGGTGGTCGCGAGCCGTCGCGATAAAGAAGTAGCGGCATCTATCAATACGAACGCCAAACACACCCGCTACTGAGCCCCTGTCTTCTGCGTCGCTGCTCGCCGTGGAGCCTGGTAAGTTTCTTGGCCTATCTTTTACAGAAGGAACTGCGCTTTGTAATTTTACAAAAAAACCGACCTGTGAAATACACCTTTGACGAAAAGTTTAGATTGCTGCGTGCAGGCGTCGATTTTTACGGTCCATTTTAGATCGAGCCTGGTGACTGAACCACCATGTCACCGTCGAAGATCGGTAGTCATTCTGTTCAGTGTCAGACGCCAGCAGCGCTCGCATGGTGGGGGCACGCATCCAGCGCGTCATCTATTTCAGTGTTCTTTGCACCGTTATAAACCGCTACAAAAGAAAGAGCGCGTCGTTGTTTACAGGGTTAGGATAAACATTGCACTTCCCGTATAATTAATTAGTTTAGAAGCACAGGTGTTGAGGGACTGATTGCAGCTATATGCGAAACTGAACACTCTCATGTTGCAAGTTTATTTATTTATTTGTTTGTTTGTTTGTGATTTACTTTAACATCATTTCTCGTTCCGCTGCTTGGGGAAAAGGAGCAGGAGGCAGTAAACACTGCGTAGTATTCAGAACTAAAATCGCCTGCATGTCGCAGGCGATAACTTATAAGCACTGGGCGTTTAACTCAAACCAAGGCATTGGCGAGCATTAGGTTTTACTGCTTTGTAGTTGGTTCCCCGATCAGCACTTTTCTACCACGCTCATAATCTTAATGACAGCCTTGCATAATTTTGAGAAGAAAAACAAGAAACAAATTCGCGAAGCGCTTGCTCGTTCTGGTTGTGTCGCGATTTGTTCTCATTTTTATAGAGCATATGCAGCTGCTGGCGCAACCTTACACACTCAGAAGAAACTACTAAAACACACACGAAAAATGTATCTATAGCTTCCTTCCCTAATTTTTTCAGGACTCGGAGGAGTTACCAGTATCACTGCTTCATTTCCAGCTTCAAAACTTTCTTGTAATTAAGCTCTCTTCTCGTGCTCTTTCTTCCGTCGATATATCGTCGTGCTTTTCTTAATTGCTTGATTTCTCAAGACGTTCCATTACCGGCGAACAGATGAAAAAGTAGAAGAGGGCGTTCGACGAAGACTGCCTCTCCTTCCTTCTCCTACAATCTTGAAAAAAAAACAAAAAAACTCGCAGGCCATTTAAACGTAAGACGAAATGTTGCAACGAAAAATTAAATAGGGAAAAGCAAAACTAAGGTGTTTAAACGCCATTATAGCGTAAACGAAAAGAACAGTGTGTGTCAATATTTTTATTGGAAGGCAAACAGAAACGTGTCAGCCTTGTCAATTTAGACAGATCAGCGTAGTAGCTACTATTTTGTCATTGAGATATGGCTAAATTGAACTATATTGGAACGAGCCTTCTTCAGTTTAATGTATATCGTAAAGAAAATGCATATTGCAAATAATCCGCTAAGCTCTATTTTTTTTTTTTAATTTGGTGTTAAAAAGATGTGCTATGTTGAAATACAATGGTTGCCGAGGAGGTGACTTGTTTTTCTTCATTTTTTTTTTTAATTTTCCAAATGTCATTTCTCGGAGTGGATTTTTTGAAGCTACCGATAACGTAAAAGTCCCGCAGAAATATCTTGAATTTTACAATATTGCGATTCCTCCTTGCATCTACAATAGACCCTTTTCTAAATTCAGTGCCATCTGGTGAACCACCAGATAGCTAGCAGTTTAGGTTTTGCCATACCAATGGCCGTAATGAACTTGTATTTTATCGGACACCGTCACTTTCGCAAGTCAACGGCACGCGAGGAATTGTTCAGTGTGAGTTCTTTCTCAATCACTTTCAGTTCAATGGTGACCAAGAACCTCCAGTGAGAACAAGGCCCCAACCCCCACAGACGCCTCGATAAAATTCTATACACCAAGGGCTTTAAAGCCGATTGCGTGCTGCCCACAGCTTGACTTAATCTGAGTTAGAAATGAACGCTTCCGTAGCTCTTGTGTTCCATTCCTACGTCGCGTCGTGCTAACCCTCCGAATATACAGGCCTCGCATCATCGCTTGGGGGCATCTTCCAACGTCTTCCTTTATCAGTCACTAGAAGGCCGCCATTGGTATGGCACAGACGATGTTACACAGATGATGGTAGTGATCAAAGTGGCCAGGCTGAATTTCGGAAAGGGTCTATTCCCCGGTTTTACATGCTATTCAAAGCGAACGTATTTAAAATATCAGCTCATCAGCTCGCGGTTTCAGCTCTGTACGTGCCCCCGGGGATTGTGCGGGTTCCCCGATTTTCTAAAAAACCTTCGTTATGAAGGCCTTCGAATTAACCGTAAAACAGAGATATAAGACGTAAAATGGCCAAGTTATGATGGTACAAGGTTGTGAATAATGTTGTTCGTAAAAATGAAGGAGTTTTCTTTTTTTTATTATTTGCTCATATAGGAGGTTGCGTATCATAGATCGTCACGGTTTTTATCTTCTATCAAGCCCCTATTTCTACCATTGTTTTCGTCAAGAAAATGCAACCATTTTTTCGTGCTCATTTTATTAGAATCGTGCGGGATTCGAAGCGGCTTATGATATCCACCAATTTTGGTGATTCAGCGGAACATTCGAAACACTCGAGGGTCAAACAACACGTTCCCCAGGTGCGTTGAAGAAAACATAAGGCCATGAACGGTCACAACTCTATGCGGAGCTCAATAAGTCGGTCTGCATCTTTGCGCAGGGCTTGGGGTAACGCCAGAACGCCGATCTCTGATTGGCTCCGATTGGAAGGATAGTGGGCAGACCCGGTAGACCTCGAGGCAGCTAGCATTGAGGTCTACACTCTAAAACGTCTGTGCGTCTACTTTCAACGCGCAACACTCGGAGAGTCAATGAGCGCAACTTACGGAGGCAGCTCAGCGAATGACGATGCCGAAACATATGTTTAGACCAAAAAACTCAGTCTGAGTTGTGACATTAAGCAATGCTAAACGTCACGCTTTCATTGCTTAATGTCACAACTCAGTCTGCGTTTTTATTTGGTCTAAACATATGTTTCGGCATCGATTTGCTGAGCTGCCTCCGTAATTTGTGCTCATTGGTTCTCCGGGTTTTGTGCGTGAAAGCAGACGCACGGGCTTTTTTTAGAATGTATACCCTCTATCCCTCCATCAGAGCCAACCGGAGCTCGACGGTACGGCGTCACTGCAACCTCCTGTACGAGAAGCATACGACCGAGCCGATTAAGCAGCACCAAAAGTGGATCGCAATGGCGCCCGTCGTCTTTGTGCATTTGCTATCAGCGGCATCAAGGCGCCGAAAGAAACGCCGGATCACGCTATAGTCAATGTGCGTGATTGATTTGGCCGCTGATATCAAACGCACAAAGACGACGAGCGCCATGACTAGAAACTTTTGGCGCTGATTGATTCGTTTCATCGGGTCGTAGTGTTGTGGTATACGGTCACACATAATGTGAAAATGAGTCTATACTTCGTCTCACCCTACGATGAACTAAGCGCAGAAGCTACGAACCAGCAGATCCAATCACGAGCCACTTATAAATTGCCTGGTATTTCGCTTCGATGAAGGTTACTGTGTGACTCATCAATTTTACATTGCGAATAAAGCCACGGCATACAGACATACAGGCTGTTTGCAGTGCCAAAGCTATTGAAATGACGCAGCGCATTTTGATAAGGAGCATTATTCGTCCATCCTTAATCAATATTAGGCATGTCATAGTTTAGCGTGGAGCGTGATTGGACCTGGTGGCCTGTAGCTTTGGCCTTTATTCCATCGTATGATGAGACAAAGTATAGCTGTTTTCGTAGGAGCGGCGTATCTTGAAAACAAATTTTAGTTTTGTTATACACTTCGAAAATCGGAGCTCTGGCTATAGGTATTTTTGAAGTTGCTACAGCAGATTTTGCCCAAAAACTTTCGAGTTTGCGACATATGTTACGCTATGCAGCGTCGAATTCGGTGGCTTTGATACGCCGTCACCAGCGTCTCTCCCCCCCCCCCTTTTTTTTTGTTTTTATATTGAAACGAGGAATTGAGGTGTAGCTCTGATCTCTGCGTTCCACGAACGATTATGGGCAGAAATGACATAGTGGGAAAAAAGGTAAACGACAAACTCTCAAATATCAAGCTAATCGAAAAAAAGGTTAAACAAAACAAAAAGCGATGATTAGAGGTGCAGCTGTCCTCGCAAATGAGATTCGAATGACACGGCCCCAAAATGGCTCTATGAGCTGGTTGCCAGCGCAGAACCCGAAGAAGTGTTTCGCTGCAGAACACAACCACATACGCGCACACACGCCCACACACACGCGCACGCACGCACGCACGCACGCACGCACGCACACTGAGTATTTCACAGTCAGGCCGAGTAAAAAAAGAAAATCAAACAAGCAAGTATAAAAAGAAAAAAAAACGTGCGGTAAAAGTATAAAGAAAAAGAACAAACGATGCGAGTGTCATTTACAATACTAGCAAGAGCCGCAAGTGCTCCGCTTTCTGTTCGCATTGCGTTTCGTACTTTTTTTTTTTTCTTCTTTTTATGCTTACTGTAGTTTTTATTATATTTTTTGTTATTATTTTGCGTGTTGAAAGTCGTGTCACAAAACCGAGAATGGCCTCCTCGCCTGGACGACCCGGCGTCATCAGACGGCTGCACTTGACTCGTGTTGAAAAAAAAAATAAAGCTCAAGGAACACATAAAACCTAAGCTAAAAAAGAAAAGACGACGAGTGCTCAAAAGAAAAAAAAATGCGGCAAAATTGACACAACGCGCGAGCGCAAATGTTAAGCAAAAAGTTTATTTTTTTTAATTGACTTGTTTTTGTGGTGTTCGGTGTGTTAAATCTATATGGTTCGCGTATATATTTGAGGTGTCGTGACTGGCGTTGCACCGCGCGAATGAACGCCGGGGGATGCGCCCGAGCGCACTTCCGTCGTAATGGATTTCGGCAGGTCGTTTCGGGTTCGAGGCCAGCCTGTGAATCGAGCAGAGAAATTAATCTGATCGGTCCGAGTTGGAATGCGTAAATTGGCGCCAATGTGTCCAGCCCGATAAAGTCCGCTTGTCGCCGACGGATCAAAAGGGCGTAATGCACGTGCCTCGAATTCAATTCGGATAACGCCCCCTACGGGTTCAGCGGGCCAGCTTCGATTGTCACGATGGTTGCTAGCCCGGAATCCCTCGGTAAACAACGTGGCTACCGAGTTGCGCGCAACCGACTAAACTCACTGTAACAATGGGTAAAAAAAATGTGACCGTTGTTAATTTGAATCAGCCGTTAACGCCGATAGGGAATTGTCCCCGTAAATTACGCGCCGGACTTGGGATTGCATAAACGAGTCACGCTCTGTGCCTAAAACAATTTATTCGGGATTTATCTCAAATGTTACATGCGCGAGCTATCCCTCGCTCCTTGAATTGGTTCGAGACGTGCCTTTCAAGAGCGAGCGCTCGTTCCGCAAAAGCACTTTGAAAAGCACCGATATCCTGTTTTATACTTATCAGCGAATGTATTCACTGGTGTTTGTTTGCGAGCAAGCTCACTATACGGACCACTCTCGGCGAACCCTTTTCTTTAATTTTTTTTTAAATTTTGTTTTACATCTTTTTGTTTTTTGTCCTCTAAACTTATCGCAATTATTGTTTTCCTGAAGAAACTAAACTGGTCCGATCGCTGTGCATTGTGGAAGAATTAGTAAACGCACTGCCGGAAGTTTACTGGCGCAAGGAATACTGTGGCAAGAAATACTGTGGCGCCCTTGTGCTATCAACTCTATTAACTCCTCCCGAACGCGATGAACAAAAGCAAATTGTGTTGTGTATGTTTTATACAGCCTGGAACTTGGTCTGCCTCAACGGGTGAAGAGTCTCTCAGCTGTAGATGAGAAATTTAGCCAGTGCAGTGCAACCGCTAGCCTGGGGTAACGGGATAAACAAAAGATTAGAAGTGTGCACCAAGATGCGCACGCGTGGAAGTTGGCGCGTTTTACCGCAGACGTCCCCGAGTTGTTGATTAGCACGTAAAATGAATGAATGAATGAATGAATGAATGAATGAATGAATGAATGAATGAATGAATGAATGAATGAATGAATGAATGAATGAATGAATGAATGGTTTGTTCATTCACTTTGGGGGCCAAAGCCTTTAGACGTCTTCAAATGTAAGTTGTTTTCCCAAAAAAGAAGAATCCAAAAGTAAGTGCAGAATGCTGTGAAGTGACCATGTAAATGAGATGTGTGAAGTCATCTGAACCTCTCAGGACCGACGCGAATTTGGGACACTCCTTAGTCCTACGTCACAGTTTTCCCTCCTCGTAAAGCACTGATTAAAGAGAAAATAGACAAACAAGAGCGAAAGAGGATATCCTATTAAACATTAATACAATTACTTTGTGTCCAAGGATAAAGATCGCAGTAACAAGATTGTCGACATCAACAAAGACGAAGGCCGAGATTGCAACAAAACAACAAAAAAAGACGTAAAGACGTGTTTGTTTACGCAATGTTTCCTAAAGATGAAAAAAAAAGTCTCCGGTACGGTGGATTGATTAATTCATCAATTTCCTGAGCAACAACGTTTCATTGCCCTGCGAAAAAAAAAGAAAAAAAAACGAAGTTTCAGTAGACTGTTGTTTTCCGGATAGAAACTTTTATATCGCTTATTTACGTCCATTGCTTCCGCCGCTACTCCTTCCTTTTTTCCTTCTATTCCCGTTTTTTTTTTTCGTCTTTTTTCTTGTATTGTTTAGCGGATTTTACGCGTCAAGGATAAATATTCGAACACAGCACGACTGCCAAATATTCTTTAAAGTTCACCGTTTGATAGCGCAATATTCTAAACGAGCGGAACAAACAAAAGAAAAAGCATTTAAAGCATTTTCTAGCTGCACGAAAGAAAACGAAAATGGCTGAAACGAATTTTTCGAAGAATGTGCAAGAAACACGTGACCAAGCATGCTCTTATACCAGCGCGCGTTTAGATAAAAGCCGAGAAAGTGGCAAGGAGAGACACATAACTTCTCCGGGTTTCCTTAGCACCAAAAATGACTACCTCCCCCCGTTTCTCCGTCCCATTCATTCCCCTCAAAACAAAGGCGACCGCTCACCCTCTCTCATTATGACACGTTTCTGCAGTGTCTATTGTTGTATATATATAAATCTCTATATGCGTTGGGGTTCGTGCTGTATATATAATAAGCCCCAAGATCCACCCCTCCTTGGGCAACAGTAAATCAGCCGCGCTGGTGTCGTGCTTTTGTTTGTGTGTGTGTGTGTGTGTGTGTGTGTGGTCTGACGCAGGCCTCTCGAAAGGGAGACGTATAAATAAAGGGAGGCACGTGAAGAAGGGCTGGCTGGCTCCGGGATTGACTTTAAACATTATGAGCAGAACGGGGCGAAAAGCGCTGCGCCCGAGGCGGCTCCCGAGGCGAGGAAACGACGCCGACAGTCCATAAAAGAGCGTCGGCCGACTCCCCGCGGCGACTCATCCGCCTCGCGCCATCTAACGGCGCCTGCCTCAAACTAGGATCGTAAAATCACCCCTGCTGAGCGCCACAAAAAAAGAAGAAAAAGGGAGTCAACAGGCGTTCAGTTTTCTTTCGAATATCAAACTAAAGGGGCAACAGAGGTATAACTTTTTCCTTTCTCTCTCTTTCTTTCCCTCTCTCTCTCTCTCTTGCTCTCTCCTCTCTCTCTCTCTCGGTATTTGCCTATTTGTCTTTGTGTTATAACTCTTTGTTTTCGAGCGTTGCTGTAAGTGTCGCGCATTAAAGGGGCACTGACACATCAAAATCATATTTTTTATTATCCAAAACGATTGAACACGATGCCGGGACATTACCCTAAAAATTCGAAACCTGGAAATTCAGTATTTGTGAAGTAAAAAATAAACAATTTCCAAATGCCGAATTTGAAGTTCCCGCGAGATCCGTGCCAGTGCAGTGACGTCAAGTATTGCGGTCTCCTGCGAGTCGACTTTCTTTCGGACCTCCGCTCCACGCTACGAAGCAAAGCGCCGTTGCCACCGCGACCCGAAGCGAGGAGGAGGTGAGGAGCGGGATAGAAGCAGGGCGCCGGCGCGGGAAGAAACCGGCTTGGTTTCTTCCCCGACTCACCGATCATCCTCTGCTCGAGCGCCGCCAAGTTTTCCGAGGGAGGACACAAATCCAGGAAGCGACATCACACCTGACTCTGATTTTTAGTATTTCAAAAGAGGGGCCGCAGTGCGTTCGCAATTGCGTTAAAAAAACATGTTTTACAATTGCCGTTATTAAATGTTATAGAAATGACGCCTACAAAGCTTATAAATTTCATGATTTGTGACGTCACCAATCAAAAGAAGCAAGGAGGTGAGCAGCAGGAAAGAAAAACGCCAAAAATTAAAAAAACGCACGCGCGGAAAAAAAAATTTTTTTTCGCGCTGCGTTATTTTTTTTGGCGCGTTTATGATTACAGTTTGCATCGTTTTAGACAATAAAAAAATACGACCTTTGGAATGTCAAGTGCCCGTTTAAGGTATTGTGGATGACTTTCGGTGAACCCGGCGACTTTCGCTCTGCATCTGATGTCAGAAGAGTGGCTGTTGCGCCAAGAGCAAAGCGAACGCGCCCACGGGCGAAGTTCATCGATTCTTCGCCACATATTCGCTCTATGGCATTCAGTTCTACCCTAAAGACCTTTTTCGCGTAACCTCATAACCGCGCTTGGCTAACGTACCCTCGTCCCGGTGCATTCTTTAATTGCCCGCTGACACAGGGTATGCAACCGCTAAGTGTGTGGACGAAAAGGCTTAGAAACAGACGTCGTACGCCAGTTGGTTCAGAGTGCTTCATTTCCCATGATACAATTTCCAAATTCTACGGTTGTCTGGCTATCATTGAGTCGTCGTCGTCTTGTGCACAAATAATTTTGATAAGAATAAGAACAATCGTGGAAAATGTGGGATGAGCGCGAGGAGCTGCAGCCCGAGTGTGGCTGCAATGGTATTGAGCTTCACGCGTTCTACAAGGATCGTTATTTGCGAAGTCAGTCGATTGCGAGCATGAATAGCGAGGGCTTTGGATCAGACGCATCGTCAAGTTTATGATCACGGCCCGGTTACCACTGCAAGGTGCGCTATCTCTCCGTGGCAGGTGGAGGGTATGAAAATGTCTACGTGCCATTACTCAAGATGCAGCTTTCAAATGCTAAGAGCATATCTGCTTAGACTACATTCAACTACTCATATATACCTTCGTTGAAGCATCTCAATTTAAAGCAACCCATCGTCGTCGTCCTCGTTCTTTCGAGGAGGCATGGTAATGACCTGTCATTAGCCAGCTTGATTCAATCGGCCAAGTTTTCGCCAAGCTATTGTAGCCCACCATAGCCAATTCTAGCCAAGTACCCCCATACTACCGTGCCCCATACCCACACCTTTGCCTAACCAGATAGCTGAGCTGCCAGAACCAGCCGGTATTTCAAGCTTTAAGCCGCTAGACCGCGTCGTCGGCGCCTTAATTTTTAAGATGGTGCGCCCTTAAGAAATGGGTCTATACTTACATGCCACGTCTCGTTAAGCAATGCTAAAATAAAAAAAATAAATGTGCATACACGAACTTAACTATATTACGTCATGCCGCGGTGGTGGCGCTTCGGGCGGACTTCCGTTCTGGAGGTGGGGGCGGAAGTCGCCATACGGCACAGGCGTTCCTGTGTTGCTTTGGAAGAAACCAGGCTGAAACCTGCCTTCTCGTCAAAACACCGCGACTGAGTGCTAACTAAAAGAGCCGGGAAAGGTATGAAGATCACTTTTTGCGTGTTTTCGGCCTGCTCGGTTTCTCCGAAAACGTGGATGGGTACCGCGAAAAGAAAACCAGATACCGTCGGACCACGATCGCTTGTACGAGAAGGACTTTTGGGTCGAATTCAGAGACACTTGTGGTCTTCAGATTTATTTGTCTTTTTCCAACACGAATTTGGAAAACTCGTCAAGTTGTCCGGACCACCCGCGGACCATGCGCGTTGAGTTTATATTTACGTTCAAACAGCCGTCTGAGCGTTGAAACTGTCGTCTGGCTCTTTCAAACTCGACTAAACTGTCGTCTGCTCGTTCAAACGACAGAGGCCAGACGTTGTGATAATAAGTAAGTACAGGCCTCAAAGGCTTTTAAGTTTAAAAGTCGTTTTGGGTACGTAGGCTCGGCGTAATCAGCAGTACAAGGAGATGTTGATCATTGTTACCAAGTGGCCATCACCGACTTGGTATGCCCGATTCACTTGGTCCGACTCAGCTCGTGATTTTCAGTATCGACGCCGAGCATCGCAGGTACCGTCCACGCTTTTTGCATCCCGAGCGACGTCGTGACTGAAAATGGCAAGCAGAATCTCATCGTGTGAATCATGCTTTAGCCTATATCCCTCGGCATTTACGCGAAATGAATCGCCGCATGTCACATTATCTACACGGAGCTTTGCAGTGTTACGATCACCTCGTTAATTTCGCTCGGGCCACTAATACATATAGAATCAACATTTTCAACGCGAAAGAGATCACGGGGACCCACTCCGGCGCCGACAACATAACATTTCAGTGGTTTGTTGACGCGGGACGCGCGGTGTTTCTTGAGCAAACCCAATCGCGCAAGCGCAGCGCCGGTGGCGTGCCGCTAGGGGCGCTCAAACTTAAGGCCCGTTCACACTCTTGCGACCTCTTAAAACTTGATCCCTTAAAACCTCTTACAACGAGAGGACACAGTGGCGCCATCTATCGTGTTGCAATGTAAACTTGGCGGTCCGGCATATTTTATATTTCTCCCGCGCATTATATTTTCTTTCTTGGCTCGAAAAACTTTTGTAAATGTGATAAACGAGCCTTTCTTTTAGGTATTACGTACATTTGACCTCAGAAATCCCGCAAAATCTTCGCTCTTGTGAAATGCAGTTCCAGGGTCACCGCATAGATGGCGCCAGAATGCCAGTGTGTTTCCTCGCCCTAAGAAATTTTAAGAAGTTTTAACAGACCTCGTCTCTCTCGGTCGTACTCGGTCGCAAGAGTGTGAACGGGCCTTTATGTTTGTAGACACGAGTTGGTGCATAAAATAAATTGGCAGTCATATCGCGAGGGTATTTTCTGCAGTGTCTCGATGGAAGGGATGAATCTAATTTAGTAACCCCGCAAGAAAAAAAGCTTATTCTTTTAATTCAAATACATATTGCAGGCAACTTCAGTCGCTGACAGCTTAAAAAGCTCAGGGTGTGGCTTATCGTGTTATCGCTTCTCGTTCCGCGATTGGTTCTTCGGCCCTTTTATCGGTAAACGCCAAAATCTGATTGAGTGTGGAGGGATAATTAGATGTTCGGAATGCGTCCCGCGTTCCTATTGGCGAGGAGGCCGAGGTGTGGCGCCTCCTAGCGGCCATCTCTGGAACCAACGCTGTGTGGCAAACAAACCCACCGACCGCAGTCATTAGTGCATTCGCTGCCATGAAAGACGACGACGCGAGGCTCGTGAGAAATATGTAACACTATTCTTCTCTCCTAAACGTGTCTAGATAGAAGTGATCTAGTCCGCTCTTGCGTTCAATAGAGGGTTTTCGTAAACCGCGTTTCCCCCTCCGCCAAGCCCTCCGCAAGGAAGAAGCCGCTACAGAGACCGCGCGTCGATGGCCTTGGCTGTAGAGTTCCGTATGTCGTAGTGGATTTCCAAGAACGTTCCTGGACAACGGAAGCTATCTACGAAACCTTCCTATTGTCATCAAAGTCATCTTGGAAGGCAGAACAAGCGCATGTGCGGTCCCGCGCGGACGTGCCGGGCCAGCCGCGTCGGGCCGCCTGCACGCGCTGGATCGTGCGCGGTTGGCGCGGCGTCCGTGTTTTTCGGAATGATTCACAAGCCACGCACTTCACTTTTCAGTTACCCTGTCTCTTGCAAATATCATGGACGACATCGGTGAAAGCAAGCGGTGTCTCGTTGAAGCAGAGGACGTGCTCAACTGCGATCATGTCATCGAGTGCAGCCTTGCACCAGAGCCGACGGTGGACAGTGTCCGCATCGTCGCGTACGTGTTGTAGTCCTCCGCGCTGCATATACCCGGCTCAAAAGCATGCTTCGAGCACTGCGGTACACAGCAAGTGCGCACCATATCGCTACAAACAAATATGCGGCGAGCGCGGAAACGATGCGGCGTACGGTGCGCGAGTGTCTGGCGTCGGAGTCATTTGCCAAACAGCGATTGTTATTGGTTGTGATGATGACTAGAGTTCCAGTATAGGCTTCCTACGGGAGCCAGAGTTGCGCGTTCATCTCCGCAGCGCCGTCTTTCCTGCGCGGCATATTAATCCCGCTCTTCACGTGACTGAATTCGGCGAATAGCGGCGCCGGGCGTTCGAGGCGCGTGGCGCGCTCAACCACTATTGGCCCTCTCCCCCCCCCCCCCCATCATCATCTTTCACAACGCTTAGAAGAAGAAGAGAAATCAGGGGAACGTACCCCGGAGCGCGTGCAACGTCTACTTTGCTGCAAGGCTCTTGATCCGGCTCCTCACGTGATAGGATCTCGGCGAATAGGGGCGCGGCGGCACGGGGAAAACGGACGCGCAACTCTGGCTCCCGTAGGTAGCCTATACAGGAACTCTAATGATGACAATGAAACTGCGCCCCCTATAGTTACATCTCCTCGCCAATAGCTGCCTGTGACTAAAGGGATCTCACGCGGCGACAAAAAACATCAGCCGCCGAGCTATCCTCGGGGCACTTCTTAAAGGGTAACTGCAAAGAAATAAAAGTGTATTTTTAAACAGCCTAATTGGGACAAGCATGTCACAAAACAATTTTTCCGCCAAAAACAAAATCTTTTACAGCACTATTTATTGCGCGAGACTGATTTTTAGTTTGCAGCTATTTCGTCCGTTTTAAATTGCGCGCCACAAAGTGGGTATTACACGTCACGTAGTGGCTGCTATACGTCACGGAGTGGCGTATAACAGCCACTCCGCGCGCGTCGAAGGAGCGGGGAGTTTTAAATGTGGAGAAGTTGTGACAACGACTAAATTACGTCCTGTGGCGTAAATATTGCAAGAAAAATTTGTTTTTTCGCGGAAGATTTGTTTTGTGACATGCTTGTCCGATATAGGCTGTTTAAAAAAACAATTTTTTTCTTTGCAGTTACCCTTTAAATAACTCGTGCGTTTAGTCAACACTTCATCGGCAAAATTTTACTCAACACTTTATCGACAAAGTTTCTCGCTAAAATGCACTAAACGTTTTGAAGAAAAAACGATGTGTTTTTCTTTTCGGATCTAGTGAATCAACTGTGCATCGCTCGAAAGCTCGAGCTTTGTGAAAGTGTGACGCTAGGAGTTGGGGTAAAGAACCGAAATTTTGATAAGTTGACGTTACCTGGACCAAAATATAATTGGGAAAGACAAAATTTCTTTGTGGGCCGACGTCCACCTAAGCCTAATATCGTCAAAACAAGAACTTACATTGTAAACTGTGTGGGATTCATATTAATAAAAAGAAATGTCAGTTGAAAAAAATGAATATTGTTTTTCTTTTTTGCTAAAATGTGTTCGTTTATTTTTTCCACTGGAATAGATGTTGCAGGCGTCCACAATGTCATTTCGTATTTTGACAATGTGAGGCTTGAGAAAAGTCGGCTCCTAGTGAAATTTCGACTTTCTCGACTTTCTCGACATACATAGTCTCAAACTTTCGCCTTCTATCCCAACCGCTCTTGTCACATTCTCACGGAGTTTGGGCGTTCTGCTATGCATATAGTGTATTTATCCGGGCCGAAAAACACAATTCTTTTCTTCTTCTTTTTTTTTTTTTTGGGGGGGGGGGGGGGGGGGGGGGGTTGGGAGGCTGCATTGAACGAACGCCACCTCGAAGAATCGAAATCCCCGCACTAGCCTTTCAACGTCATCACAGTGACACCATCCGTAGTGTAACGATCGTCACGAGGACGAGGCTGTTCGCAGGCTTTCACTATTCGGGATGGTGCTGGTTGAACATGGTTCACGGAAATTCGTAAGCAACGGTCCGTTTCGTCAACATTTTAGCGTTTTTTCAACAAATTATGGACGTGGATCGCTAATACTAACTCTGTTCATGTGGACATCCCACTATACACAAGAGGCGTTCTTCAAGTTGTAGCTGTTACCATGAAACCGTGCTGCAAGGTTTGTATCGGGAACGTACAATAGAACATCCAGTGTGACAAAAATTAAACTTGAGGTCGGTTGGGAACTATTGAATTTAAGAAAAGAAGTTTCGCCTAAAGTTTCTATTTTCTGTTTTTAGTAACTTAATTAGAATTGACAAATATAAATATCCTGAATTAGCAAACTATTTTTCGTCCCGAATAAATCATCGCAATAAGATTTTAAAAAAAACATTTTGCCGAACTGATCATAAAAAAAAATACTAATTTTTCCCTCTTACAATAACGAATTAGAGTCCATTGCCTGCATCAGCATTCGCTACAGATGACCTAGTATATGTTTTTTTTTTCAGTATCCTAAATTGTAGCATTTCACGATTTCTTTTTTTATATATAACAGTATTTATTGTATTTTGCCATTATATTTATGTTCGTGATTATGTGCTTACTTTTGTGTTTCCCTGCTGTAATTCTTCTGAGCTGCAGGTTGCTTCTGTAAAGAAATAAACAAAAAAGGCCGTAATCATCAATTTTGTGTTATTACATGAGCCGCAATCACGACCGTCGGTGGTGAAGTTAGTCCATCTCCACGTCTGCAGACACGTAAGGCGACACACCTCTCCCCCCCCCCTCGCCCCTTTGCCGGTTGATGAGCTGGCGGATACCCTGGGTGCGGAAGTCCTTATTTTGGCTCTAAGGAAGTGATCCAACTTGACAACCACCGCGTCATCGTCCTGGACACGCCTGGCAGGCGGGGGACTCGTCATGAGAGGAAGAAGACAGAATGGGTGCCAGATTCGAGTGAATATGGGGGCAGAGCCAGCATTTCAGGGCCTAAATAGGCCACACACGGTATTGGTGCGTCGCGGTGGAGCAAACGCACTCTCTTGGTCAGCTTCCCGCAGCGATGGATCACCTCCCGGGACCTAATCAGAAGCCTCCGTTAATGTGTCCTTGTGGCTCTATGGCTCTTAGAGGCCTGGTATGTAAGGAGCACACCATTGCAGTCCCAAAAGACGTAAATATATCACCTTCCACCATGTTTGAAAGTGTAAAATTGGCGTGCTTCAAAAGTTCGCTTTGCTTATTCGTATTGGCGTTATAATCGGACATCAAACATGTTAATCACGTGATCAAAGAAGTGGTTAGCGTCAGCTTGGCGAAGCTGTAAGATTTTCGTCAAAAAGTCCTTTCAGCGCTGCTTTTGCGTGGGCGTAAGTTGTCGCGTAACCCGGGAGGGAGAAGGCGGGGGGGGGGGGGGGGTGTCTTCATCATGTGCAAATCATTGGGTATGTCCAAATCATTAGTCATTATGAGAGAAACCTTTTGGACGTGCCGAGACTCCAGAGGAGTGGGCTTGTGCCGCAGTACAAATTTCGGTGATATTCTCTCTCTCTTTCTCTCTTTTTCTCTCATTTTTTTTCAGTAAGAAAACGAATTTTTTTCAAGCTTGCGTTTTTGATTTTCGCAATAAAAACTTCCGGGAACGAACTGGGTATAGTTGAACGTGAGCGCGTTGGTTTTTTATAACTTGTTACAGAAAGAATAAACAAAAAGGACGGACAAGGACGGACATCTTTCGAAAGATGTCCGTCCTTGTCCGTCCTTTTTGTTTATTCTTTCTGTAACAAGTTAGGAACTGGGTAAGTACGTCTATTTTTGTATCGTTATTACGGAGCAACTCACATTATGGACGATTTTTTGAGGAAACGGAGGTTTCCATATTGGCTTTATCAAGGTCGTAGTTGTCGCTACAATGACCACACAAGCGGCGGGATGCAAGGACGGTCGCGGCACGCGCTCCGCGCACCGACCAATCCGAAACCACGCTCCTGTCGATAAGCAGAGCGGAAGCTCCCATCGGTGCCGCGAGCAAAGCCCTGATATCGACGGAGGCATCCCGCATGCGTCGCATCCGCCGGGGATGCAGTGTTTGGAGTTCTCATTTATCCGGCGAAGCGGAGCGCCCTCTCCTAATCTTCTGGTGCGTGCACACAAGCATCGGTCTTCTTGGCTACCTTCCGCCTCGAGGGCACATTGTAGCACGCTGGTGTTTCTTTAGATGCAGTGTTTTTGCTTGCTTGCTTCGTGTGCAGCGTCCTTTTTTTTTTTTATTCCTTCATTTGTGGATTAAAGCTTTCGCGCCATCGAACTACCGTATTATTTGGTCTAAAAGTTGCGCCGTTGTATGAGTTGTACTCCTCATAAACGGTTGTTTTCACGAAAACGTTAGTATGCAAGTCGCACCTTTGTAAACAATTCGCACTTCCTTTTTTTTTTATTGTTGCGAGGCGACGCACAATTAGAAATCGTATGTCGCCAGAGTTCAGACAGTCTTCGGACCGTTCGACTCTGCCCTTACTCCTTTGTTCTAAGTGTCGATACGGCCTACATATTTAAAGAAACGCATATAAGTTAGTGATGCAAAACTATCGATAACTCTACTATCAATACTATTGATAGTGTTTTTTAAGAACTATCGATAGTATCGCACAACTATCGATAATCTAGTCGACTATTGATAGTACTATCAATAGTTTTTCGATAGTCGACTATCGATAGTCTTTCGATAGTCAACTATCGGTAGTATTATCGATAGTTTTCTTTACTATTCATAGTCAGATTTCTGGCGACTATCTATACTATCGATAATACTATCGATAGTTTTGCACCACTAGTTTGTAGTAGTATTCGCGTGCGGAGTGAACACAGTTGCCGCACTGCCGCTCGCCTCCCTTCCTCCTTTCTTCGCCCAAACTCCCGTCTTCGACATCACTGAAAGCTGAACCAAAGTTGGGATGGTAAGTGCTTGGGATAGTTGGTGTCCCATTTGAAAAAATAAAGCGAGAAAAAGAGAAGAGGGAGCGACGCAAACTACTAGTGTCGCAAAACTATCGGTAGTAAACCGTCGAAAGTACTATCGATAGGTTTACGGTAGTCAACTATCGATAGTTTTCGATAGTCGGCTATCGATAGTACTATTGATAGTCGACTATCGATAGTACTATCGATAGTTTATTTTACTATCGATAGTCAGCCACGGGTCCTGTTCGAGCTGACCCCAGATGACTATGAACGTCGAAAGCAGCTCTGAGTGGATGAACTTGGGCGCACCTCCACGAACAGGAACCACCTTCAGTTTTTGTTTTTCGTGGATGAAGGTATTTTCCATCTGGATGGGAACGTCAACAAGCAGAACATCCGCTGCTGGTTCGAGACAGACCCTCACTGGATTATTGAAGAGGCTGTCCAGTCACCAAAGGTCGTAGTATGGTGTGGACTTTCGAGAGAAGGAGTTGCCGGTCCATTCTTCTTTGAGGGCACCGTCATCGGCGATGCCTACCTTCGCATGCTCCAAGGCATTCAGCTCCATGCCGGAGCTGGAAGCTTTGCACATGCAAAGAGAGGTGTGCATCTTCCAGCAATATGGAGCACCTCCTCTCTCTCTTCCCCCAGTGAGGGACTGGCTTCACATTACCGTTCCCGGCAACTGGATGGATCGAGGGTCACCGACCATGCCCTGGCCCCCACAGTCCCCTGACCTGACAATTTGTGATTTTCTAATGAGGCTCCATAAAAAACCCATGTCTATTCAATTCGCGTGCGCACGATGACGGAACTAAAAGAGAGGATTATACCTGTCTTCGATGCGATCACGGACAACATGCGGGAGGCACCCTTCGGGGATTAAGAGCAAGGCTGCACAGGTGCCTCCAAGTTCGAGCTGGACATGTTGACTGAAGAGAATAGCTAACCGTTTTGTTCATGTGACCAGCGCCCTTGATAACCACAAAAACCGCGGGCTTTTCTTGTCGGGCTCTTTTAGAGCCATTATTTGCTGTTTACAGGAAGTACGGTTTCGTAGCCTCCCATGCCCACAAAAGTGCAGTCCAAGTAGCGTCCGAAGTGAGACATTGTGGCAGTTTTTCTACCTACCGTGACAAAAAAAGGTCTCGCGAGCCGCGTCGAACGTGAAACCGACCAGCGAAAGAAAGTACACGGCATGCAGACGAAATCCATTGACAACAAGAGCGCCGCCGGCGCCATTGTTATGCAACCGCATTTTATTTTATTTTTTTAAGTTTTGCTATCATTATCCTCATTTATTTTTAAACCAAAGGTACATTACAAAAATATTATGCTCATGTTAATAGACCACGGTCGACGCGGGCACTTTTGATATTTCTTTAAAAACAATCCGGAACAAGGAGTTAGCGCCATCTATCAATACGTTCGCCAAACGCGCCCCGCCACTCGACTTAGTCGTCTGCGTTGCCGCCCGCCCTTGACCCTGGCAAGCCTTTTGACCCTATTTCATACAGAAAAGGAGTTATGCTTTGTAATTTGCACGATAAAATTTACCTGCGAAATACAGCTTTGACGAAAAGTTTAGATTGCTACGTGCAGGCTCCGATTTTTACGGCCCATTTTAAATCAAACCTCGTGTTCTTTTTTTTTTGTTCTTTTTTTTTTTTGGTCGCCGGACTTATGTTTTTGAGGACCGAGGGTCTTTTAATTCCCACATCTCGCGGGGTCGCCGGTTAAGTCCTGGCATATCCTGCTTTTCGAGCCCCGAGCCGCCGATCCTTCGTCAGTGCGCGGAAGGATCAAAAGCTCCGACGACGGTGTGCGCGCGCCCAGCGGTAGAGGGGACAACTACCATCGCGGACGAGGAACACAAACACGCACGTAAGCACTTACGCACGCACTCACGCACTTATTTTGCTCACACAAAGTAGGCGCGAAGAAAACACACGGAAGACCAAAAATAGCCGCCCAAAATTGCAGCGTCATAGTACGCGGAGGAAGCCATAGTCGGGAGGAAGCCGGAAATCCTTCTGGGGCAAAACGGCGAAATAAACCCTCTTCTTCGGTCCACATTTCGTGTAGTCCCTTTCTTTATAGAAGCTCACACGCGCCGCGATGAATCCGACAGTCGCAAAAATGGAAGAAAATGAAGGGGAAAAAAGTAACAGAATGATACTTCTGGGGAGAGAAAAAAATACTGAGGAGTTTTTTTCGATGCTGGTTCTTTATATATATATATACATATTTGATTACAACCCTCGCCAATCGTATATATCGAACGGTTTCGCTCGTGTTCAAGAGCGAACGTATCATATCGTGGTGTTAAAACAAATACAAAAAAAAACGTTAGTGTGTTGGTGTAGTAGCAAAAAAAGACGATCTAAAAAAGAAAACATGCAAACCACCAACCAAAGGGTATCACATTTCAGCTCACTAGTTTCCGGTTGCCGTTTACAAAAGGCGGCTCCCAATTTGACTTTCTGTGCGTTCGTTTGTTTGAAGTAAAAAAAAAACACGAAGGTAATAGGCTTGCTCTGAAAGCTAATACAGTTCAAAAAGTTTCATCATAACGTGGGTGGCTCGTTCCAGAAAGTTTAAGGCGACGACAAAAACAAACCAAAAAGGGGACCGGAAATGAAAGCGAGACTGTCTATTGCTTGTGGGGGAGATGTGTTCGTAGAGATGTGTGTGTGAGTGTCTGTGCGTATCACGCGTACGCAAGTAAAACAATAAGCTGGCCTCCGCGCTTTCGCTCACGGCCGGTGGCTGGATCGTTGGCAGCCCACGCGACCATTTCCTGCGTCGATCGGCGATAGTTACATAGAGGCAAGTGAACGTACCGTCGACTCTGCTGAGAAAACAATCGATGCTGCTTCTGACAATGTTATAGCTTTTTTGTTCTTAATGTTTCTTCCTATTTTTTATATTTTTTGTTGGGGGGGGAGGTATGAAGACGCGCGTAAATATTGGCTTCGATCAGAATGAGAGCCTAACCGGGACCGAAGGGGTAACGGTTTAAAACTGAATGTATATATATATATATATATATATATATATATATATATATATATATATATATATATATATATATTCAGTTTTTGGATGTTATATGGGCGGTTTCATTTGGATTCAGGCAACGAGTGGCAGTCGTATTTTTTATTTTGTTTAAAATCTTTATAATTTGTGGAGCATGTTTCAAGAAGAACAATCCTTTTTATCTTAATGTCCTGACATTATTAGTTCCTGTAAAAAAAAATCTCATAGAAGTGGGAAAGAACAACGAGGTTTTGACGATTGTCGCGTGGGGCATTTTTTAGTCACTCTCAATCTCAAAGTATTCAAAAGAAAGCGTATATATGTTTTTAGTGTGATATATATGCAAGTAGGTCAGACGAAATTATAACTGCTATTTATTATTCGTCGCTCCAATTTTTGTAAAAATCCCGAAACATGCCTCCGTGAACAACTGTGACCTAAATTGCGGATTTTATTTTGAATCGACTATGTTTAGTATCGCTTTTAAAGTAATACCACGCGTAGAACCTTTCATTGCCTTAGAAATTAAACAACGTTTGTGCATTTATTATGTACGAGCACTGACAAATAAATTATGGAACAGAGAGGGTTTTCCCTTTTCGTTCAATTTCAGCACGCTATATAAAAAAAAACATTTTTAATTTTTTTTTTCGCGTCGCGTTCTTTTCACATTTTTTTTTAGCCAAAATACATTCCGTTACAGGTATTTGCCTTGGTTTTGAGCTTTAAGCATCTAAATATTCTAAAAAGAGCAAATGCCGATGGTGGGATTTGACGATTTTCGTCATCGGCGTTTTTGAACCACTCTCAATCTCAAAGTATTCAAAAAAGAGCTTCGATATTTTTTTTATTGTGATATATATGCAAGTCGGTAAAACGAGATTCTGACTAATATTTATTATTCGTCTATCCAATCTTTGTAAAAATCCCCAAACATACCTCCGCGAACAACTGTGAACTAAACTGTAATTTTTTTTTTGTTTTTAGTCGACTATGTTTAGTTTTGTTTTTAAAATAATACCACGCGTAGAACCTTTCATTGCCTTCCACATTACGCAAAGTTTGTGTCTCGATCACGTACGAGTATATATCCTTGGATATATACTAGTATATATCCTAGGATATATATATATATATCCTTGAAGAATAATTGTACGATCAATGTAGACATAGCTAACAATTCTTCACTGACAAAGTATACAAGCCTGGTTACGACCCCGATCGCCAGTTTCCATGTAAGTGTTACCAGTCGGAAGCTGTAAAATAACGATCACAGCTGACACAGTTTTTTACACATAAAAGTCGGCATCAACGCGGCGTTCGCCTAATTGAAAGCGTGTGTTTTTGAAGAGAGCACACCACATTTAAATAGGCATCGAACTAACGAACGGGAGTACATGTGTCAAAGTCGCTTAACTTCAAAATTGCATTTGCACCTCCTCATCAAACAGCTCCCCGAGTGTGACGTCAAAACTTAAAATATATATGAACTAAAAGTACCATAAGCGTACCTGAATATATGTAAGAGTACCATAGTAATATTAAACCTAAACTAAGCTGAAAAATGTACCGCGGTAGAAAAAAAACACAGGACAACGTCTCGTAGTGCGTTTATTCAGTCATGATTTTTAATCATCCTCACAATCAACGCCACCAAACCGCAGACCATTTTGTTTACGAGGACATTACGGTGAACTTCCTCCAGCTCACCTGCACACTAGCAGTGTGTTGCTAAGAATACGTACGCTTATATTGACAGAGTGACAATTTTAACTTAAGTAATCATACGGTAATCGGCAGGAAACTTGAAAGCAGTCTTATCTTCGGCTCCCCCCCCCCCCAAAAAAAAAAAAAAAAAACCTAATCTGCGATTCCCAAGAATCTTAAATATTGTTTCAGGGCCACCGGTAGTTTATCTTGTTCTATGTCCACAACATTATTTCGTCACGTGAGGCGCCGCATAAGCTTCTTGTTTTTCTACTTAATAAGTGTTTTAAGGGGCTTGCCGAACGCATTCAGCATTCGCCTCTCGAACAGTGTTTAAAGGGGCTCGCATCTCAGCATTCGCCTTTTAAACACCTCCCAAAATAACATTGCGACCGCTGACAGTCGTGTTCCGCTTCCCTCTGTTCACTCCATATATTATGAACGAACGTTCCGGGAAAATCATCCAGTTCTGGCTGGGACTGAGTTTAGAACGAATTTTTATAACCTCGTAGAAGGAATACAAACGTATCCCGGAACACTATTGGCATTATTTTCTAGTAAATCTTATTGTTCACTTCAGATGTATCTCGAGTGGTATACTAGCTTCCTTCGATTTACATGCACCACTTGCACCGGTGCAGAAAAGTGTAGAGTGGTGTATTTCTGGTCGTGTGTCAACGCACGTACCGGAAGTAGACTGCTCTACACTTTTTTGCACCGGAGCAGGAGGTGCAGGTAGTCGAACGAAGCTACTATAGGCTATACCCGTCCAATGTTTACAGATCCACAGCCCGGCGTTCTACCTTCACTACCCATCACACGCGTGGTTGTTTCTTTGGACAGCCAACAAATCAAGCGCCGCACAAACGAACACTAAGAATGGCATTGGTCAGAAACCCTATTCTGAAATGACCTCTACTCGAGGACAACTTTCTTTGGCTTCGAAGCCAAAGATATCGGCGCCCCTCGCGTTCGAGTAACTGAGGCTTCGATAAAAGTTGGGCACGCAAACTTTTTACTTCTTCTTAAATACAACAAGATGTTGTCCTCGAGTATGGCATTATGCAATACTGTAAACGGCTTCATTATGGCGGCCTCGAATTTTGCGAATCGGGCCAAAGCTGAAAGTTTTTAATTATTCGCGTTCTCTAATTTTTGCAAATCGGAGTTGTATGCTATGTATTTGCTACCATAGGGAAAAATATTTGCGGGACATAATTTTCGCGAATCGTAGGCGATTCGCCTAATTCGCGAAAATTAGGTCCTCGCGAAATTTAAGCCGTTTACAATATTAGGTACTGGAAGAGGAGGCGGGACAATCGCACGGGCAAAAGTGGTTTCGCTATTCGTACCTATAAATCGTAGCATAACCGTTATGCTAGAAGCAGTTCCACCTTGCAGTCCGAGGAAGGATAGAAATATAAATGCTTACAAACGTGGGCAGATAGGCCTGGTTCTCTCGGCCAAGGGACACTGTAGCGCTTACGAGTCACGACCACGAAAGAGGCGCCTCCAGTTTTGTCAGCGAGACGCGACCATTTAATGCTCACGTGAAGCGGCGTCCTGGCGTCCCTCATGTACCTTCCACGGGCATAAACTAGCGTCTGTCAGCTTCCTCGGCGTCTGCTCAAGGTTCAAGCGCGCTAACAGACCGTTTGAAATGACGCAACGCTTCGCACAGTGGAAACGCGACCTAAAAATATTCGATGTTTCTCGCCAGTGACGCTGTTCAAAACTTGAGAACTACAGGTCTATTGAGCATTTTGTCCCATTCGATGGAGGTATTCTTCAAAGGTAAATAGGAACACGACACCTTGCGATTTTTTATTTAATTTTTGCCTGCTCCGTTTTATTCAGAACACAGTCTCTGAAGAATTAACTTGTCTTGAATGTCGTCCCTCCTGGTATCTAAAAAAGGTGCATACACCTTTTTTCAGAGTGTTGCAGAAGCGGTCGTTGCCTAGGATAATCCACAAAAAGGAGTCAAGGCCGCAAAATACCCTCCCCGCTTCCTAACTTAAACGTCTGGATTCTTGTCTGCAGTAGGTGAACCTCGATTTTCATGAACAGTGCCGTGTTTATATCGTCTCGAACCGGGTGACATGTGCATCACAACTTTTGTTCGTAACTTGTGATTTCCTCGTTCACTTCCTCGTTCCTCTTCCCCAGCACAAAGTAGCCATGGGGGCCAAATTCCCCTGGTCACCCTCTCTGTTTTTCCTCCGCAAAACGTTTTCAGTCCACTGCCGCTTACTCTTTCTTTCCCTTTCCGTGTCATTCCAGGTAAGGAGGAGCCTATTTCTCACCTTTTACGTGCTACCTGGTCGCAAGCACATGGAGTCCTTCCAGGGGATCTGCCTCTGTCACGTACATGGCCGTACAACACAAAATAATGCCGACGAAATCTATGCCCGCCAGTCACTCTAACAAGTAAGTCATTCGCGAAAAAAAAATTTATTGGAGCAGAGTGGCGACAGATAAGTCTTCAAATAACTGGAAATGACAATTTCAAGCACCGGGACGACTGAAGCATCAATTCTCTTCTGAAACGTAGCTTATTTGATGTCTGTAACCACAACAACGTTACTTGATCACTGTCAGTTGTCAAGATTCCTAAAACGCCTGGCGCCGTTTCGTGGCGAGTCCGCAACATTGGCGCTGCCTACATTGTCAGCCCAGCCCATGTGAACAGAAGCGACAGAACCGGTGCTACGTTGAGTGCAGATTGCCTGCGTTGAAATGTGATTCTTTCTTTTATGATTAACGCAAAGTTTGCTCTAGATTTAGCGCAAAATGAGTGTCTATCAAAAACGGTCCTTTTCTGCTGCTCGCGGGAGCGATGCTGTTGGTGGCGCAAGGATCACTATCCACCGTACCTCCTCGCGTGCTGGCAACAAAGAACGTCCATTTTCGAAGGGCGTTCTTCTGTGGAGTTGTCAACTGATAAAACTAAGAACGTTGGCTACTAGCACCTGCCCAAAGTAACACCTGGGAGCTCTAAAATAAAAATTCGTTAGAAGCCTCGGTCATTACTCCTACGTAATAATCATATATACAGCACCCGGAATGCGGTCTTTCAAGGAAATAACGCTATCGAAGTCGTAAATAATTTATACCAAAACAAAACAAAAATCCGGATCGTCGGAGCCGCACCGTCCCCATCTAGGAGTGAAATTGAAGGAGGCTGCTTCGCCATAACCGCCGGAATAATTTACGTTCTACCGTTTTCCCCGCCCCTTTCCCTCCGCCCCTTTCCTAAGAGGAGGCCGTTACAGAAAGAAAAAAAAAACAGCCGGAACAACCTTCGCGCCACTCTACGAGACGTGCCAGGAACGCCGGCTCCGGCTTCTTAATGCCCCAATCCGTTTATGAAATTATCGTCATTTTGTTCATTCTCCCCGAAGAACTCAGAAAACCCGCGTGCACACACCACTTGAGAGAGAAAGTGCCCGAATAAAAACCACAAAAACGACGTTTCGGCTGTGGAGAAGAAACAAAAAAAAAAACACTTTCGCAACAAGAGGCGTACTAGCTAGCAGCGAGATTTGTGACTGATCATTGAGTCGCGACGTCGTCTCATTTCTGCAATGACTTCCCAATTTCGTTTACTTTTTTTATAAGACAAGAACACAGTGTCCAGCGCTTTTCTGTACTCGTTTCACTAGCGCATTTTCATGTTATTATATTTGGTTTTGAGTGCGACACTAAAGTTACGTCCTGAAATAGCGCATTGGTAAATAATAAAGCCTTAGGAAATATAAGGCGTGTTAAGAAAGTAAGCTTTGTTTTGAAATAAGAAACGAAAGCCACAGTTTTTTGTAAAATATTTTATTTTATTTATTTTCCACGCTTTAGTTTATATTTCTATGTAATTTCCCTCTGAGTCAATTTTGTATTTGGTTTTCATACCGGGGAACAAGATATCGGATGCCCTCCTGATGGATGTCCGCCGCCTGAGTCTTGAGTGAAAATCTTCGGCATCAATTGTGAAAACAATTTTAATTTGTGCTACTGAAGTGTTTTATTTTTTTTCCTAGACTTTCTACGCAAGAACTTTTGCGACCAGAAACTCCACACTGACCAGCAGTACATCATGAGTGCTCTGTTCTTCTTTGCTAAACACTCTAGCGCGTCTTTGCCCCATTTCCTCGCATATGGAATTTAATCTATGAATTTCGCAGATTCGCCAATGGATATTTCATGGTCTACATGATCTGACATTTGTCGAGTGAAAGCAAAGATATTTACAGACCGAACTTTGGTGTTGGTTGGCAGTTTCTTTATGTTCTTTTTTTAATTTAAAAGTAGTTATTTTGAAGCTAAAACTGCAGAAATATTCGGTCTCAAGGACTTTTCACACATACACTGCAGCGATGACTCAGAGCTATAGACGCAGCGATGACTCTGCACAGCGCTATACCATCGCTTCACTGCAAGGGACCCCTCCTGATGCAACTCAGAAATGCATATTTATACCGGCAAGAAAATCCACAGAGTGTTATTTAAGGCTTGTTCACACATGCAACGCAGCTCCGAGATATCTAAAAGTCAGCTCTGAGTTTGCCCTGTATTGCGTGTGTAAGCAGAAAAAGAGTGGGTCACACGCAGAGGAACTTTGATACAGCACTGATTCAGCGTAAAACTCGGTGCAGTTTTCATACCACTGAGTTTGCGCTGTGTTCAATCTGTTGACAGCCTTTAATGAATGAGGGGAAACCCACTGCGCATGCACGAATAAGAAGTGAATACTCGTACCTCGTGAAACCTATGTCCGAAAATTACTTACTTCCTGAATTCGATTAACTGGCTCTTGTCCGCTTAGCGGAGGAGCACCTCTAGGGTCTCTATTTAAGCCAAAATACAGTCATTTCTCTCTCTCTCTCTCTCTCTCTCTCTCTCTCTCCACTTTCTCAATGAGAAGACATTGAAAAAATAAACCGCAAATCAAAAAATAAAAGAAAACGAATAGACATTAGCATTTTTTATCTAGAGCATTTTTATTGTTTTGTTATGTTAACCCTTAATCTTCTCTTTTTTTTTGCATTTGTGGCATTAAGTTTTTTCTAGAAGGAGGAGGAACATCCTGCGATGAAACTAAAAGTTTAACCCAGGTTGCCGTACGGAAGGCGGGCGAGTACGGCAAGCGTGCTTCGCCGCAACTGCCCTCATAGTGAGAGAGAGAGAGAGAGAGAGAGGTGACGTGAGAGAAGTAGGGGAGGTTGTTCTAGCGGGAATGCTGAACTGGTTCCCCATGAAAGAAAGTGGGGAGAAAGGAATGAAAGGGGGATAAAGGAAAGGGGGAAGGAAAATAAAGAAAAATAAAATAAAGATGTGAGCGCGCTGAGAGTTAATATCGAGTTATTTCACAGGCGGTTTGCTACACCGGATTCGTCGAGGAAGTTCAGTAGCAGGTGTTGTATTATTTGGCGGCGACGGGCTGAACCACTTGGATAGATGATGTCCTCGTCGTCTGGATCACGAAGTCCAATTCTGGCGAGCTCAGTGACGAACCGGTGACGTGGATCGCTATATTCTTCGCAGTTGAAGAGGATGTGGCAAATGTTTTCTTCATCGTTGCAGTTCGGACACTGGGGGCTCTTTATTGCAGATATTTTAAAAAGAAACGCATTTGTAAATGCACTTCTGCTGCGTATTCTTATGAGGAGAGTGCTCTTCTTTCTTGTGAGACCCTTTGTGACGCATGGCTGATGTTGGGAGTATGTGGTGGGAGCAAGTTCAGTTATGTAACTTTTGATGGACTTTCGCGTCGCATTGAAATCTGTTGGACTGGGAATAGTGCGCGGCAGTCCATGTGCCGCTCCTGCGAGCTTATCGGCTTCGGAATTACCAAACAATCCCACATGTGAAGGCACCCATTGAAACGCAATGTTGAATCCAGTATTGTGTAACTGTTTTAACGCAAGTCGTATGGTGGCCGTCGTTTCGTCCATGGAGTCAGGATTAGCTAGGCGTTGAAGGCCCGCTCTTGAATCGGTGACCAGCACTACAGTTTGTGGGGTATGTGAGGTAATGTAGTTAAGTGCTTCCTCAATGGCCTTAAGCTCTGCCGTGGTGGAGCTGACCACCGCTTGAAAACGGCCGCTCCATGTCGTGTTCTCCTTTGGTATTACAAAGGCCGCGGTAGCGCTGCACGTTCCAAAGTGAACGGAGCCATCGGTATATACCTGTAGAGCTCCTGGGTATTTTGAGGAAAGGACCTCCTCAGCAATTTGCCGCAGTACAATTCCTGGTAGATTTCCCTTCCTATACACTCCCGGGAGATGTAGATCGTACATTACTGATGGTTCGCGCCATGGAGGTTCTTCAGTGCAAGTTAGGGGACGAGATTCCTGGAGCGATGATTCAGCAGTGTATAGCTCTTGTAAATGTAGGGTGAACTTGGAACGTCTTGCTTCTAGTTTCTTTAGCAACGTCACTCCACTTCTGGTTTGATGAAGACGTACAAGTTGAGTGAGTACCGATTGTGTCGCTCTCAGGTTAAGGTCTAGAGATGAGCTCTCTGCATAAACGCACTCATTAGGTGCTGCTCTCGGAACGCCTAAGGCGGTTCGTAGTCCTCGGCGGTGGATGCGTTCTAAGCGAGTTTTTTGTGTGTCAGAGAGATGCGTGAAAGGTAGAGCATATATCATGCGGCTCACAACAAGTGAAGTGTGTAGCCCAAGCATGGATCTTGGAGCATTTCCCCATCTTAGTCCGCCAATGCGGCGGATGGCATTTACAAATTTAGTTGATGCTTCGGCTATCCTGTCAGCTTGCTTTTTTCCTTTTAATCTTGGGTCCAAGGTAACGCCGAGGAACTTGTATACTCTGACGCGTTGAATTTCGCTCTTGCTAATATTTAGTTCAATATTAGGGCACGAGCGTCTCTTCGGGTGCGGTAAAAGCATATACGCAGTTTTCTCTTTTGAAACGTTGAGTCCTACTGCATCCAAATAGTCAACAACTGTGTCGATTGCGGGCTGCATAGCATTCCTTAACGTGTCCCGTCTTGTTGCACTCGTCCAGAGACAGATATCATCTGCATAGACAGAGCACGATGTATAAGGAGTCGCTCTTTTAATAGCTGGAGGAAGGCCTGCCATTGCGACGTTGAACAATATGGGGCTGAGGACGCAACCTTGGGGAAGTCCAATATTTCTATGATGTGTGACACTTAGGGTGTTCCCAAGGCGTACTTGGAAACATCGGTCGCTCATAAAGGCAGACAAAAACGTCTGGACACGCCCGGTGATTTCGATTCTGGTGAGTTCTTGAAGGACAGATGGGATGCTGACATTATCAAAAGCCTTTTCTACGTCGAAGAAAACAGCGAGTGTTGTATTTCTTGTCATTCCTTCATGCTCAACACTGCTGACAAAATCCAGTAGACTATCTGATGCGCTAAGTTTTGGACGAAACCCTGTCATTTCGTCTGGCAGTAACTTCTGACGTTCCAGAAACCAAGCTAGTCGACTTTGAATTAACCGTTTTATCAGCTTTGCGACGCATGAAGTCAGTGCTACTGGTCTGTACGAGGTAGGCAGCTCTGGTGGTTTTCCAGGTTTCTGTACAGGGACAATCGTTGAAAGTTTCCACCCATCTGGCACTCTTCCAGATTCCCACACTTTGTTAAACAAGCGAAGCAGGGAAGAATAACCACAGGGAGGAAGGTTTTGCAAGGCTTGGTAGGAGATTCCGTCCGGGCCAGTGGCGCTGTGGCGACGGCATTTCCGTAGAGCCACTCTCAGCTCATTTTCTGTGAACGGGTCATCCAAGAGACTTGCCGTGCGGTTTACTTGAGCTGGCCGCAGCAATGTACGAGCCTGGTTAGAGTATGAAATGGCAAATTCTTCGGCTAGGTCACGTAAGTTTGTCTGTTGAGCAAGCGCTAATGTGTCGAAGGGTCGAACTGGACGTCTGTTGCCGCTTAGGCAGCGAATCACCCTGCAGACTTTGCCAAAAGAGGTTCGTGAATTCGATTCTTCGCAAAATTTTCTCCATTGGCTCCTGAGAAGCTGGTTGGCGTACCTCTTGAAGACTGTAGATATTCGGTTGAAATTTATTTTGTTCTCGAGAATCGGGTGTCGTCGATAGCGAATCTGTGCCCTGCGACGAGCTGCGGAGAGGTTCAGCAGCTTTAAGTCCGGGGATGGGAAGTGTTCTGGTAATCGTATAGTTCTTGTGCTGTTTCTTAGTGCTGTCTTGATTGAATCAATGATATCATCGTTCGTAGAGTCAAGTATAAAGCGAAATGTGTCCCAGTGGATAACATGACACACTTTCTTTTTAGTGTTGTCACAGCCTCTGATCTGAATCCAAAAAGGAAAATGGTCGCTTCCCATTGTATCAGGTGCCGTGGACCATGTAACGTTGAGGGCTGGATCATGCGCTGTAACATCTATTGCTGAAAATGTCGATGGTATTCGCAAGTATGTTGGGCTGCCCGTATTTGCCACCACAAGTCCTGCTTCATCGAAAAGTTCTTCGAGTTTCTTTCCTCGGCGATCTGTTCGTACGTTGCCCCACATTGTATGATGCGCGTTGAAGTCTCCGCGTATATGATAAGGTCTTGTCGATGTTGTAGACACCAGCTTTGGAAGCGGTCGAACATATCAGTACTGCTTCCGGGACGTATGTATAGAGAGACAACAAGTACAGTTTTCTTTCCAATGCGTACCTTAGCTGCAACAAATTCTGCGTCCTCCGTACATAAATCACTGGTTGGGATTTGACAATGGGGAAGTTCTCGGCGAATAAAAAGGGCTGCGCTCCCATTCGGAAAAGTCGAAATTGATGGGCACGTGAAAGTCTTGTACCCAGATAAAGAGCTACCACTCCGAAGGCCAGCCTCCGAAAAAGCCAAGACTGGTATTGGCGACTGTTTGATATATAATTTGATTTCGGAGAGTTTTGAATTCAGACCTCCGCAGTTCCATTGTAGTATTGTTGGGTATTCTTTTTTAACAGTCATATTGATTTGTTATCTTTGTCTGCAGTTTTTCTTTCTTACATTGTCGAGAGTGTATTGTCTTCAAGTTGCCGGTTGTGACAATTTATTTTCTTGATTATAATGCAAGGAGGGCCTCTAGGCACAATATACCCTTAAGGGCCGTTTTGACTTTTCCTGCTGGTAAGCCTTCCATGACTTTTCTAATAGTTGCAAATACTGCTTTAACGATTGTCATTTTAGGACTCTCAGAGGCATCCCCACGCTCAAGAAGTGGTGTGCTTGCCGGAGAATTGCTTTAATCACCTTTGATTCCTCCGTTGAACCACTTGTTCCGACGCTGGTGGAGGTCCTCGAGCCTGCAGGTGTCACGATCTCTTTTGACGGTATAACGTCGCGGTCGTTCGGTCGTGCGTCTGAAAGAGCGGCTCTGTAACTTTTTCCTCCAGGCTTCTTTGACTTCCTCCGTGAGTTATTTCTTGGTTTACCAAGCTGGGAGATAGTTGGCGTCTCCGACGAGGCGTTTTCAATTGGGGAAAGCAGTGGGAAGTCATCTGGGCCTGCTGAAAAGTTAGGTTCCTGTTGCTGTGGTTTTGGTCCATGAAGGAATCCTTTAGTACGTGCTTCACCTCATAGTGCTTCACCTCATATGTAGTGCTTCACCTCATAGTGAGGTGAAGCACTATGTCCTGTGGATTGTTGCGGCTGCGCGGCGCGAGCGATGCACCACCGTGTGTAAGTTGGACATCATTAGAGACCGTTCCAAAAAAAGGACTCTAGGCCGGTACCATTTTCAGTGTTTGTGAGTATGGCGCGAGATTTGATCGCTTTCAAAAACAACGAACATGCGCGGGCTGGGCTGAGGGCCTGTAAACATCGAAATGGTGCATAGGAGCGCCTTGAAAGTGCCGCATTTGCTAGAAAACAATCTATGCTGCTTTCACGGGTGAACCTAACGTATACGTTTTCTAAAAGCATTCGAGAGCCAATTATTGCAATCTCTGAAAAAGCCTAGGCCCCAAAACCCTCGTTTCCCTAAAAAAAAAAAAAAAAAAACTTTCTGAGCGTATGAAGAGCATTCTTGTTTGGAATATATTTTGCCGCGTCATCATCCATGACTCCTTCTGTGTAAAATACGCGAAATTGTTAATATTCTTGATACGCTCGAGGCAACACTTTTCGCACGTAAATCATTCATAATATGTGGTAGCGTTGGTTTTGGTTAACATGTCAGGTTGACTACTCAGTGTCGCACATATTTATTTATTTATTTATTTCAGTACCCTCAGGGCCCGAGGGCATTACACAGGGGAGGGGCAAGTACAAAACATAATCCAAAAATATATATATCAATAAACCACGAAAATTATCAGATCGTTTTTCTTTTTCTTTCTGCTGCTTGAAATGAATTAATAGCAATCTTTTAATGTACTTACATAAACACAACAAAAAAGAAAACAGCTCTGGTGAGAACCATACGTTGCGTACTAAGCTCAATACCATTGATATTTAAAGGACAATTATTCAACCTCTTGAGTTTTGTTAAATTGTGCATGAATAATTTTTTTGCTCTTCATATTGTACTATATAACGTGCGTGAGTTTTTTTTTTTTCGCGTTCTATTTGTTGCAAGAAAAAACTCGTTCGAGTAATGCTCAAGTACAAAACTCGCGGCTAAAACAAGAGCAACAAGGCATGTAGTTGGGCTAGTTGGTTGTACATACTGTTTGGCGGGAACCGCGCAAAGAAGACGTAGGACCAGTACGAAGAAACACACAGACAGGGCGCTGTTTTTTGTCCAGCCTCCCAGCAAGGCCTCTATCACACTTTGCCAGATAAATACCACTAAGCACAGGCACTCCCCTAGACCCTATACAAATGTCACTCTTTTGGGAAAAGGTATTAGCCTCGTAGGCAACGTAGGTTGACTCGGGGTAGAAATGTAGCAACTCCAGAAACGAGTCACTCGATACCCCTGAAGCACTAGTGGAGGCAACAGCCTCACTGGTTTGGATACATTCCTCCACAGCTGTCATGAGCTCTCCGTGGGGAATAGAATAAAACGTATCCTCAACATCAAGTTGCACGATGTCACAGGATCCTGGGTTATCCTCCTTCAAAAAATCAACCAGAGCCTTCGAATTACGTATAAAAAAAGGGTCATTTAGGGTGGGCGAGGACAGGTGGCGCTGAAGAAACGAAGACACATTCAGCTGCCACGAATCCTTTTGGGTGACAATTGCCCTAAACGGCAACAACACTTTGTGGGTTTACACCGTAAAGAAAGCTTCCAAGCTAAAACATTTCGCTTCCGACACCAACTTTCTAAGCCTATCCACATTAAGATCCGCACAGAGCTGAACGGCACGCGCCCTGACTTTCTTCAAATCCACACCCAACAAGAATCTAAAATGTTTCAGCATTGCATGTCTCAATTTCGCTTGAAAATGTCATCAGGCACCACAACAAACCCGCCTTCCTTATCAGACATTAGCAGCTTTAGCCTCGACTCCTTAAGTTACGGCACAACCGCACCTAGTTTTATCTTGCGCACCCTGTCTGTATGTTTTTTCGTACTGGTCCTACGTCTTTTTTTGCGCTGTTCCCACCAAACAGTAAAACAAGAGGTTATGTATTCTAATGCCAGTTTCAGCTACTGGTGTTCATCGCGGCAATGCTCCTGCATAAGGACAACACCACTTAGAATAATCAAGGCCTGTGAACTGCCCCGTATTCTGCCATGAAACGTCACCGTCCTAGGATGGTTCAAACTCGGCAAATGGGGCCGAGCCCGTCGCCAAGCGTCCTTCGACATTTTGATTGGATGCGAAGCCCGGCCGAACGCCGAGGCAGCACTCTTGTCCAATCTGTGTTTTTGCTCGATCTCACTGCGATGACGTCAAAATTCTATAGTGCACGGGCTTCAATCACTCTAGGTGATTATTATTTATTTATTTTTTTGCAGAAAGCGCGTTGAAAGAGATGTTAATGAAGCCAGACGGCTAACATTTCTGCAAACTGTACCGGATTACGTGAAAAAAGTTGGAAAAATGAAACTTCTAGAAAGCAAAAACAAAATAAACACTTCGTCGATTGGCTGCGCTAGTACATCCGCTTCGGAGCAGGCTTATCTGGAAGCCTTAACAAAAGTTATGATGGCGGACGTAAATGCAAACAGGAAGTCGCATGAGCGATCGTCGGAGAAGTTTGGTGACGTCGGCACACTATAATTAACGCCAGAGATGAAAGGTTTTTTTTATAAATATCACCGCCAGTGAGATCCGTCAGTGACGTCCGTGATAAAATGTCAAAGTACCCGTTTCAAAAATAAATCTCGAAAGAAGTAAAATGACGTGAGATGAGCTCATCGATCACATTATTCCCAAAAACGGTCGTGTCACAAGTCGATCATTCAACGTGATGTACAAAATTAACGGCTAAAATCCGCCCCAACTGAGCAAATGCTAAGCGCTACCGTTTTAGTCAACCAATATTTTCAAGGTCTTGAAGAAAATTCCCCACGGCGGTCATTTTGAATTTGTACGAAAATGGGGCTTTTCGTTTTGAATCCATTTACTTAACAAATATACACACGCACCTGTCGCATGCTGACTACTGCAATAGAATTTACATCTTGCAACAAAAGCATTGATGCTGTGTAAATAGTAAACTATAATGATAGAAATTTACGAAGTAAAACTAACTCGCCGCTATTTGCCTTCGTTTGGTAAAATTATTCGCATAAAATATGTTATGAGCATTCGACGTCAGTGCACGTAATTGTACGTAGTTGCTTTTTACCTGTTTTTATTTGGATTGAGTGCAATGTAAAATAAAACTAAACTTAAAAACTCGTTTATTTCAAAACAAATATACATATAATCGGAAATAGTGCGACGCTTTGATACCATCTCGCCTGCATGCCGTTTCGATCATGTGCGACGACAAATAACATTAGTGAATTAGTACTACATAGTATCCATTTTTAGTGGACGTACAGAGGTATAATTGATGACCCCAGTATAAAAAAATGTGTCGGTAACCACAGATGGACAGATTCACCCTCATTTGCGTGACCTTTATTTACTCAAACAATATTTAAAAATAATGCGAATTCTTTTAGCCATTTTATTCATTTATAAATCTTAAATTCAGAATTTTTACAAAAGGTAGCGATATGCCGACTGGAATTTTATCAGATATGCCTACTGTAGTCAGTTTTATACACAGCAGGCAACTCTGGCAAAGCTACTGGCACGAGCGCGTGGCTTGATTCAGTGTCAAAAATTTGCGAGATTGTAGGCAATACTCTAAATCAAGCCACACGCTCGATCTACTAGCTCTGTCTTTGACAGCATTGACAGCACTGAGTGATTTGTAGAAAATGAAATACGGTTCGCTTTCTGTTTGCTTTTTCAGCGGTTTCTTCAAGATATTTACATATTTCTGTCGTCGATTTGGGTATTGAACCTTTTGCTATTTGTTGCTGATAGTGATGAAACGAGAGGAAGAGCCTTAGAAAAGCATCGCGTTTTTAAATTGTGAAAAACGGAACATATTAACGCCTCTGTGCAAAGGCACTAGGAGGAAATAATGTCAGTTCGAAGGCTCGCTTTTTTGGCATACCTCAAAAATACCCCAGAACACAATACCTCCACCAATTATACAAATACTACGCCACATAACAAAGCGAAATTAGAAAAGTGTTCAAGTGAGAGAGACATTTAATTAGACCAAAACAGTACACGTTCAAAAAGTAAAAACATAGAAAGCGGCTAGCGAACTAACTCTACGCCCCAGGGAACACTGGTATGCGTCTCTTTGCATTTATGTTTTTTTTTCTAATATACATATACTTTTTTCAGCTATCTTAACTTATAGTTCATTTTCTTTTACCCTTAATCTCGCTCCCAGGCGCTCCTGTGTTTATTTTGAACGTCTTCACGGTGGTTGCTGCTTAGAGCTTATCTTTCTACTGCCACGGCGTTTTTATCGTCGGAACCGGGTTTATGGGCAAGGAATTCGGTACCGCCTAGTCGTCCTTTGTATAAATTCTTAACGCAAAATCTGCACGTCCACAATCTCTCCCGTTTAACGTCACTGTTCTCAAAATAAAATAAAATAAAATAAAATTGGAGGCGGGGCGAGAAAAACGAGATACCTGTGCTTTTCAAGCAAGAACCGGTGGGAAACAAAAAGTTGTACAAAAACAAAAACGAGAAGCAAAAAGTAAGTAATACAACCGGTTCACAGATCACGGGGAAAGGTAAGTGTACAAAAATATTTAAGAAAAAACTGAGGCCTTTCTTCGTGATTTCCAGACCACGTTCGTTTCAACGTTTCAAGCGGGTCCCCCACACGCCAGGGCGCGCACACAAAATTAGTGGGCGGAAAAAATGTGTAGCCGAGAATAGAGATAACGCGGGAAAGAAGCAAAAGAGAAAAAAGAGCACACAATACAAAAATACACGTCGTCATTGAATGTGAAATAGGGCACTGTACGGCCTGAAATACAATGTTTCGTGGGAGCTGTAAAATATCATATATACCCGCCGATAATATTTATCTCAGTTAATAAAGAAAGAGATGAGGAAGAGAAGGGGGAAAAAGATGGGGGACGTAAAACAGGCTTGAAGAACTCGTTTATTAAAGAGGAAGAGAAAAATAGGAATCTAGACAACACACGAACGATAAAATTCAACGAAGTCACGCTTCAAAAAAATACAAAAAACAAGATCTTGGTAATTATTAGCCAGTGACCAAAACCAAAAACTAAAAGCAAATGGAGAGATTAAATGTCTTTGTGTCGTTTTGGTTTATTTTCTAATTTAGGAAATTTAATCGCACGTGAATCGCACTTTTTGCGCTATCAATAAGAGTTGTAACCAAAAAAGAAAAAGAAAAGTTAATAAAAAGCGGCGCACGAAAAAGGGAGGCGACGAAGATAATATCGCGAGCCTTTTGTCACACCCTGGAGGTTTCTTGAACCGCAAAATTTGTTGAACGGAACGAAGAGAGAATTTTAGATAAAAATGAAACGATAATCTCTAATCCCTTTCGACAAAATACAACCACGAGAGGTCAGATAAATGGCTCTAATATTGCCCATAACGGGCAACGTGTCCTCCTGCGATAGCGTGGAATTGGTTGTTAATGCCGCTAAAATAAAAGGAAAAAAATAAAAACTCCATCCTTTGTTGCTTTTTTGTTTTGTTTTATTAGACGAGAACTCACAAAATTGAGGCATATTTGCTATCACAAAATGTTATTACCGGACTGATAAAAAATTTTGTTCAATCGGAGCAGTGAAATAAAGTCGGAAATGTAAAGATCTCATTCTGTGGTAAAGTATAAAAAGCAGGGTGCACCCAATTTCTTTTTTTATTGTGCTTAACTGTCATTTTATTGCCCGGGTGTACTGATGTATACAAGTAAACAAAAAAATGAAAGCCGTTTACAACTCCCTGTAACGCCGAATTAGAGCGCAGCTCTGGAGGAGGAGGAGGGAAGGGTACTGGGGGGGGTCACGTGACCTCGGGGGGGGGATCACGTGACCTGGGGTGGCACGTGACGATGACGTCATTAGTGACGTCATCAGTGATGATGACGATGACGATGCTGATGCCGATGACATCATCAGTGACGATGCGGATGCCGATGACGTCATCAGTGACGTCACTGATGACGTCATCAGTGATGATGACGATGCGGATGACGTCATCAGTGACGACACGCGTCCCATAATGCACCGCGCGGTTACGCCGACGCCGCTCAAGCCGGAAACGGGTGCCTAAGAGCTGCGCTCTAAAAAAGTCAATATACTTTCGTGAGCCTTGTTCTTTTTTCGTGCGTTTTAAGCTTACCGTGTTAAGACTGCTTAAAATATTTCAGTCGTCTTCATGAAGTGGATAAACACTACAAAATTTGCCTGGCTTAGATGTTTTGTCAGATGCAGCGTAGGTGAGGTAGCACTTGTGAGGTTGATGAAATGGCGCTTGCTCGTGTTTGTCACGCCATAAAAAGGGAGAGAAAGGGAGAAAGAGGAACGTTCGAGGAAAGAAGTGTAAACACTCCTCCCCCACCCCACCCCTGTCCGCTCCCTCCTTTCTCTCTTCCCTCGTAAGGTGCGACCAGCACGTGCAAGAAGGGCTCATGGAGGGTTCCCAATACGCAACTTCGTTTTAAGAAGAAGAAGAAGAAGAAGGTTTTTATTTCGCAAATTTCATATGTATACAAATGCTGTGAATGGCATCTGGATCCATAGCCACAAGGCTAGTTTTGGATCCATACAAAAAATGTGCATTTTTTTTTCAATCCAAGTCAGGAACGATGCGAGAAATACGCTAAAAAATGCAAGAGTGCTAAAATATGAAATAAAAGCAAAGATGTGAAACAAAACAAATGTATAAAACTTCGGACCTATGCAGGGAGTCAAAAAACTACATGAATACATATTATGTTCAACAGAACAAACAAAGATTCAAAAATGTATAAAACTTCGGACCTATACAGGGAGTCAAGACACTACATGAATACATATTATGTTCAACAGAACGAACAAGGATTCAGCTAGGTGAACTATAAATGTCAGGCATTATATAGGTTTTTATTGATTGTTCATTTTGTGTCAGACATTTTGTTGAGCGAGGTAGATTATTCCATATTTTTGCCCCGATAAAGGGAAGGCTTCGACGTCCATATGTGTTAGATATTTTAGGCAAGTTAAGGTTACTATTGTTAGCATGCCTTGTATTTCTATTGCGAAAACTCAGAATAGAAGAGTGGTACGGAGTGTTCGTATATATTACCGTTTTGACCAGTACTGCAAGTTTGTGATCTCTAGCTTGAATAAAGCGCATAGTGTTAAGTTCTTTCAAAATCGGCGAAGACGGGGCAGTTCTCGCTGCTGATGCTATTATGCGCATAGCCCTTTTCTGTAATACAATAATAGGTGTGCAGTACGATATATAAGTGTATCCCCACGACTCCACGCAGTAGGTTAAATGCGGGTGGAAAATGCTAAAGTAAATTAGGTGCAGCGTTGCTTTGTTAAAGTGTTTTCGTGCTTGGATCAGCGTAAAACATCCAAAAGATAGCTTCTTGCAGACTGCTTCTATGTGATTTGCCCAATGCATTGATGAGTCCAATGTCGCACCTAAGTATTTATATGTGTCATCCTGGCAGAGAGTTTTGTCACTCACCTGCAGGTTACACACGTTAGATAATTGCTTTTGACGTGAAGAAAAATAATGAATTCAGTCTTCTTAATGTTTAGCACTAATTTATTTGCGTTGAACCACCTTAACGTTCTCGCAAGATCTTCATTCGCAAGGGTTTCGGCTTCCGCCACCGAGTTGCAGCTGATTAATAGTGCTGTGTCATCAGCATACAGTATTGTTTTTGCATGAGTAATTGAATTAGCATAGTCATTTACATATAAAGAAAATAAAATAAAAAAGAAAGATATACTCTACACCTACAGTTGCAACCACGGTTAACTGATCCAATCCCCAGCACTATACTTTGATTCACCTTGGGGCCATGGAATTAATATTCGGCTGGGATAAATAATTTTAAATTGAAATTTTACTAATCGCATATTTTTTAGTGGGTCAAGGGAGGGAGAGGGTAGAACATCAAGGGCCTGCTTCTCGGTACGAAAAGTTTGAAAATATGGTGGACCATTTCGTACTTTCTTTCCTTCGAAATATCTCCACTTTTTCACTGTGAAACATCCGCGGTATCCAGAACAAATCAACCGACCCCAGCTCACGCATTAACACGAGCTCTCCGTCACTCGGGCGTATACACCTTTGCAATTGAGATCCCGGCTTAAAGGAGCGGTGCAACGATATTCAATTGGAATGTTTTTCACTTTACACGAGCTTACTGGCACTAGTGGGACTCAAGGATACTCCCGCGCAACGCCACTGGCCAAGAAACTCCTTTGTTGCGGTGTAATTTCAAGGACAAAAGCGATCATTTTCATTCAATCTCTTCTTTGCAAAATTTGATGACGTAACGTGGGGATCGCAGTACACCCCAGTGACGATATTTGAATGCGGTTCATAGATTGGACCCGAGCATTGCGTGGGCACTCAATTTGGGCTCGTGATAATTACTAGCTCAAGAAGCATTCGGGTAGTGGCCCGTGTCCAATCGCTGCAACGACGACAATAGCCGAGCCATAACAATGTCTGGAACTCAGCGCGTGTCCTGTGCTTTGCCAACCCCAGCGCGTGGCTATGATCAACATTGGCGGCATATAATCGGCTGCACATCACGTGGCCGCTTGCTTTGGCTGCGAGTTGAGGGGGTAAACGCTGCTCGTTTTCCTTAATTTGTTTTCTGGAACTTCTATTGCGTGGCGTGAAAAACTAACGCGTGTTTCATAGGTCATTAACGTCAGGGATCCGTTTTAAACGGTATTTGCCGAAAGTACAAAAATTGTTGCATCGCCCCTTTAACCTTGAATCGCGCGCCGAGGTGAAGCGGACCTATGCGCTCCAGCCAGGACGTTCGTTGCTTGTCGTACAATGTTTCCAAGCGTCTCTTGCTAAAGCATACACCACTAGGCGCAGAAAGAAAATAAAAAAGTTTTTTTCAAACATACAAGTGTTGTTTTCGACCGCGAAAGAGCACAAGCAATGTAATAAAACACCTAAACATGTAACAAATAAAAAAATTATACAAATATCTAAAGTCTCATGGCGCTTATTATAACGCACTAAAGCCGCATAGCCATCGCGTCAATGATGGCTTCGCTCGCAGCAGCTCTGACTTCCACGACGTGCTAGAACAGAGGCTGCGATAGCTATAAAGTCAGCTTCAACCCTTAAACATCTCTTACAATATTTGATGCTGCGATTTTGTGTGGATACCTCCTCGTGCGCTGGCCATATAGGCGTTGCAGCAGACGCCGCCATCTTGTCCTCGCCCACCTCAATGACGTGCCCCCAGCACACCTCAACATGGCGGAAACGTCACGCGGCGCCAGCATCGTTCACAATGGCAGCGCGCAGGAGCCTTTCCTGCAAACGTGTATACGCTCGTCAAAAATCAATCCGTTGACGAATATTTGGCTTCACGTTCGTGACCGATGAGTGCCGTGGCGGCAATAATTATCACTGGGAAACGACAAGTTCCATGGTGTGCTTGAAAACACGGTTGAAGCTTGAAGTGTACGCGTTGGGTAAAATTCTACATTACGACCAGGTGGTTTCTCACTATCTTTTGAGTTGAGGAGGAAACTTTAGGAGGAACATGTTGAAACAATCATTTCGTGGTCCCTTTAAGTCCAGACGCAGCACACGCTACGAGCTGATGGGACCAATCAGAGAGTGTTCAAGGCGCACCATCGTAATATTCGTCATGTTTCTGTACGTGTTCTATATCGTTGAACCAATTATAAACAAAAATGGGCCTGGTGACATGCACTTTTGTCGCTGCTGGATTGGTCCCATTACATCATAACGTCGGCTGCGTCTAAACTTAAGCTGAAACGAAGTATAGCGCCGTGAAATTGAGGCTCAGTATATTTCCAGCAGTAACGACGAAGTGGAACAGCACTTGGACCAATGAATTGAATAGGTCTGTGACACGGGAATCTAAATGCCTTTGCAATCTTAAAGGATGTTCTTTCATTGAGATTACGTTTTGCCACATCACGTCTGAAAATAGCATTCACGCCAAATGACATTTGCGACCGAAATATTTTGTGAAACTTCTTGAGCTCGACAGATAGCACGTAGTTCTAATGTGTGTGCACTAAACACTGCATCGGAGGCAAAAAGCATAAATATTTGTTTGAAATATAAAACATCGAAGTGGTATTGTCATTTTTATTGATTTAGCAGGTTAAGTGCAAACGCGAGCATTTATTGACAGCGTACTGACGCGGTTGTCAGATAGCGTGTGACTGCAACGACGTTGGCGCCCAGAGGAACCACTGGCCCAAAAATGTACAATATAAGCTGGTTGAACTCAGTGCAGGCCGAAATAGGTACAATGCCGCACGAGGCACCTCGGACATGCTAAGCTATGAAACTGATTGCCGCATTACGAACGTAGGAAAGGTGTCAGTTTCTTTCAACCACATTTTTTAACACTTTAACGTACTGGGGCTCTCCGCGTGACTTTTGTGCCGCCACGGCCTGAACGCCGCTGGGCCAGCTCATACTGCCTCACCTTGTCTACCTGGCTACTTGCGATCCTAGAGATCGTGTGATTTTTTCTCGTATCTTTGCTAAAAGAGTATGACACCTGATTCCCTCAATGCTGATCTCCTTTAAGCTCCTAAGTGATTTGATCGCTGAGGAGCCCCGCTGAGTTTAAGAGACGGTGCACCAGTTTTGATTTCACTTTTATCAACTACAGTTTTAAAATAATCATTGCGGTTTATAACCTACAAAACGTGCCTTATTTTTATTTTTTGGGGGGGGGAGGGGGGCAACGTTAGTTGCAAACAGAATTGAAGGAAAAGGAGCAGCGTTCACCTTCTTGACTCGCGTCGTAAACTAGCGGTCACGTGATATGGCACCTATTGTATGGCGGAAACGCTCCCAATATCTCTGCGCTATTAAGGACTTTTAGCAAACCGTTACCGTGATCCGCGTACCACACTATACAGAGCCTCTGAAGCACGATTTGAAGCGCGCACCCCGTGGTCACGGTATCACTCGAGCGCGCACTCAAAAACCTGCTTCAGAAACTCTGGTAGTGCAATACCCGGAACACGGTAACGGCTTGCTAAAGGTCCCTATTTTTGAAGAAGCACGCGTTTCAGAGACTTGGGTCAATCCCGTCACTGCAACGATTGGACACCAGCTGCTACCCGAATGCTCGTCCAAGTATTGATTCTCACGAGTCCAGATCGAGTACTCGACGCGGTGCTCGTGTCCGGTCTATGAGTAGTATTTTACTAGACACCATGGGGCAACCTTTATGACTACGCCAACACTGTCATCCCCGTGACTGCGTCATCAAGTTCCACGAAGGAGAGACAAAGAAAAGTACGCTCTTATTCCTAAAACTACACCACAACAACAACAACAAAAAATTGTGTTAGTGTTGTTGCGTGCGAGTACACTTGAGTTACACTAGTGCCAGTAAGCCTGTCTGAAGTTAGGAACATTCCAACCTAATATCATGGCACGCCCCTTTGAGGCTGTTTATAAACACATGCACGAACGGCTGTAGTTGTGAATTGGTGCTTTACGTTACCCGAGTTTTTATACATTTTCGTATTACAACAAAGCCCACTACGGGACTGAAATGTAATTCCTTTCAACCATTAAATGCCTAATTTTTATGTAAAAACAAAATTGCGACTGCATGTCACTGTGGTTTAAGTTATTCATCGGTCCATTGCGGTTGCGTCAGTAACAAACAAAGGGAAGGTGCTTAAATTTTCCATTGGTTCCGCCAATAACGTCTTGTTTTTAATAACTTATGTCATTCAATAATATTCATTTCCTTTTTTATCGTCTCACGTGCGCGTTTCCACTTAAGTTTGAATTTTAAGAAACATGTTGCAGAGGTCCTTTAACTGGGCTTATCGATATATTTTTATGTACATAACTATACCTCATACACACGCACACACGTTTTTGTTAGACTCAGCTATGCACTCTAAGAAATGCCTGCGCGTTTACGTTCCCCAAAAATACTGCCAATCTCTGCGATCTACGAAATCAGCTCAGTGAATGATGAGGCGCAACATCTTATTTTGACGTAAAAATGAAGTGTGCGCTGTGGCATTACGCAATGCAAAACGTCATGCTTGCATTGCGTAATACCACAGCGCAGACTTCGTTTTGAGGCCTAAACACATATTCCGCCTCATTATTCCCTGAGCTGAATTCGTAGATTGCAGAGACTAGGGAGTTTTAAAATAGCGCACGCTAAAGCTTTGCGTGCGCAAAGAATAGCGTCGTCGCCACTGCACATGCTCTGAACGCAAACCAGGTTTTGCACTTTGCGTGCGCAATTTTAGCGTGCGCTATTTCTCGGAAATAGCGTGCGTACGCAAAGAGTCTTTGCGCTTCTCCAAGGAGGATTCGTGATGAAAAGTTGGCTAAAGCCAAGACGAGCAGAGTTTAAAAAAATGGCGGCTTCTAGGATTATGCCGGCGGCTGCTTTAACGGCGTCGTGAGTGCGACTTCGGCGGCATCCTGGCGACTGCAATTTTCAATACAAGACGACATTGTACTCGGTTTGGCGACGATCACCGGAAACTTGATGCTTGCGACCCGCGAACATTTCTCGGCGAAGGTACGATGTGCGAAGGTCAGTACACTAGACCTCTCTTGCCGAGGCGACGCAAGCGGACATGACCAGTCAACCGCTCGCGTCGCATTCTCATGTTTAAACAAATCTAAAATGGTACTCTGGACCAAAAGCTTGCTTTTTCCAAGGTTACAGCATTTCGTGTGTGAAATAAAAATTGTGACTGTATCTTGGTGGCGTCGCAAGCGCGAGATGCTTGGGCTTTTGCGTCGCCATGGAGAAACGCTATTCTAAAACTCTCTTGCGTCGCGTGCGCTAATACAAGAGCTAAATTTAGCGCTAGCGTGCGCTAAAATTGCGTACGTCATTCTACAACTCCCTATTTACTTTTTGAGTGTTTTGTGAGTAAGTAGACGCGCAGGCATTTCTTGGGGTGTGTGACACAGCAGTAATCACATTATGAGTTTCACACGCATGAGGAGTTCGGCTCTACACCTACCTTTCGAGTCAAGGTAGTCGCCGCCCTTCCCACCCATCTTCTAACGGAGCTTTTTCTTTATATTCTGAGTCATGCACACTAACACCTTAAACTAATACTTAGAAAATCATCGCGCAATCATAACGTAAAAATGTCAATCCTCGTGTTCGTAAATATTCAGCATCTGTTGCCAGGTTCAGGGACTGTAGTGTGACGACCAAATATTGTGTCCAGTTTCACGTGATTGGTGAGCGTGTAGTGTAGAGTCACTGACAAAATGAAAACGGCAGGACGTTTTTTTCGGGCGTTAGAGCCTCACGCACTGGCTTGATGCCTTCACCTTTGCTTCACCTGTGCTTTGGCAACACGTTCATGCTCAAAGCTCGCGAGACGCCGAAGTGTTCTCAAAAACAGGAAGCTCGCGCTGGATTCGAGACAACTGAAATACCTCCCCGCAGTTCTCATCCTTTCCTTGACTAAGAACAAGTGAAATATTCAACTCGCTAACTATTTACAGGAAGTCAGAAACCAACACTGACATTCCGATCTCAACTGCTACAGTATGCAACGCGCACTCCAATGCGACCTGTGACCTTTTTCGAGCCTCCATATATTCCGCAGGCATCGGCACTATCTTGAACGATCGTGGACAACATGTCAGAAACAATTTGCCGTAACTCGCGTAGGAAGAAAACAAAGGAAGGGAAGAGATAGAGAGGGATAAAAGACGGGCCTACACACGCGCGCGATCTGGCATGATCCGAACGCGAAGCCGCGAAAGCCTGTCTACTGAGTCCATCGGCTGCTGCTGCCATTGTCGTCGTCGCTGTTGGTGCATCGGTAAACATTTTTTTCTTCTTAGACGGCAGAAAATTGGCGACTCGCGGTTTGCATACGTACAAGAAAAAGTCTCCCGCATCTCGCTGGGGGCTCCCGAGGCGCGTTCGAAGGCGGATGCTCTGCCTCGGGAAATGCTCGGCGGGGACGTAGAAGAAGACAAACATTTTTTGAAACAACAGACACGGTGTTTTGGGCCAGGTTCTAGAAAGGATCTGAAATCGCACGCGCCACGCAAGCGAACAAGTAATATCATTCGAACATATAAAGGAGGGGGAAAAAAAGCGCTTTCGAGAGCGACTTCAAAATTTGGCATTATGAACGACAGCTACGTGCGACGCATGACGGCATGCATCACCGAAGCTAAAATCGTGATCCGACTTCGAAAAAATAAAAAAATGTGTTGGTCCCACGCCGCCGCACCCTCCGCGTTTAAAAGCGGAGCCCACATGCATACCAACAAGACCCGAACGAACTAGGTGTTGGGATGAGCGTAGGCCTACTACAACAGTTGCTTGAGCTCGGCTGAGCCCATGCAGGCTTTTTGTCTTTCTTAGTACCCCGCTCTTGTCCTTTTTATTCTGTTTTGTTTCCGAGCGATTTTATTTTGGGAGTATATGGGTGGATTTTGGCGAGCCTCATTTTGTATTTAAGTGGTGCAGCTTGTCGGAACAGAAAAGCCACTACGCTTTGCGAACTCCACTGAGGTCAACTTGAAAAGTCGTCGAACTTTACTTCTTTCTTTTTTTTAGATTTTTTGTTGGCTTGGTTTACTGCGTATGGCAGTACTCCTCCCTTTCTTACGACGGGTGTCAAATGTCGAACACCGAAACACACGACGCTTCTTTGGTCGTATGTTGACTTTATTTCTAAAGAAGGAAGATGAGAAAATGTAAGCTGATCGAGGCAAGCTAAGGCAAAGAAGCGTAGCGAGGCCACTCTACTAAGAACACAAAACTAAAGTGTAGGGCGTGGACAAGTGATACTAGAGAGAAAGCAATTTCTACGAGAAACTAAAGTGGTCGCTCACGCTTTCGAACGTTTAAAAAATAAATGTAAACAAAAACTTGGTCTGTCCCCCAAAAAAGACTAACGTGTTTTTTATTTGTTTTTAAGAGCTTTCTAGGACACATAGTACGGCTTTTATTGGTGACAAATTGAGGGTTTAGACGATCAAAACGAGTTTTAAAAATGTTGGTTCAGTCGTCGCTGGTGCAGAGTTTTTCAAAATATAGTACGCTTTTTAAGGTGAGCCCGATGGCATAGTGTAAAAACTTCAGAATCAATTAAACATATACAAACAAAACACGGATATTGTGTGAGTTTTTTATGTTTAATTATTTATTTTGTTTTTCTTGGAGGCAATCCTCCAGTTGTCAACGACACCGTCCAACAAAGACGACATCAATTCGAACATTGCTCTTCGGAAGGTGCTCTAGAAACCCCAGGGAGTCGAATAGGAGGTCAGACAAGAAATCTACAACCGATGCCATGAAACACGCGCATTTTTTTTTTACTTTGGCTATGGAGCAGTGTATTCACTATACACACAAATGGTGAAAATGGCATCGCCCAGGTTTCTAAGGAAGTTTAGAGTAGATGCTAAAACACATGTGCTAGAAATAAGCCGGAAACTGCTGGAGAATCCGGAACATGTGAAAATAGTTTCATGTCGCCTTTTGAAAGACAAGGATGTTTACTGCGCGTAAAAAAGAATAGGGTTTCGTTGAAACTTGAAAGTACACTAAAGACCTCTTCGCGCTTAATACCAGCTAAAGGTTCCTTTCTAAAGAAAAAAAAATGGTGTGGGGCGATTCTTTTGTGTTTCGAAATTTGTTAATTTTGGAAGATCGCACCATGTAGATCAGTCTTTAGTGAAACATGTGTGTGCATACCTATATCGGTGTGTAGGGTACGGGAGTGCAAGAGCCTCTGAATCGCTTCTCTGAATGCCTTGCCTCGAAATATTTTTCCCGAGTATATTTTCTCACAATATCCTTATGCGTATAACTAGTGGCTAGTGCACTCAGAATACATTTCCCGTGTTTGTGTATGTGTGTCTGTGCGTGACCATGTACGTGTGTGTGTGAGAAACAAAGCGCGAAGGAACTGAAAACACCTGCTGCCATTTTGTGACGCTTTTACATTGTGCGATGGAGTGCTTTCTCCACTTGCTCATACCATGTTAAAACTGAACGCTGAACTTCGACAACTTACCTCAATGTCTCTCCTGTGTCCAAACCGCGACACCAGCTAGTATATGACGTAAAGTGAAATTACGAACAGCACTCGAGTTTTACAGACCGAACTTCGATTCGACGAAGTGACGTTTTAAAATGACAATGTCGTCACCAACCAAGGCCCCTGTTCTTCTCGCGCTTCATTCGTTTGTTATTGTTGTTGTTGTTGTTGTTATTGTTGTTGTTGTTGTTTTTGTGACGCCAAATATTTACGGAAGTAAGCAATGATCGATGGAAATAAACGAAAACGACGGAGGTATTTCATAGAGTGCAAGGCGTGGTGTTCACCACTGGCCGGTAAGGACCGGTCTCACCTGAGTTTTATCATGATTGCCTGGTCACTGGATGCATACAACGATAATGATACCTATTCAGTGTTAGAATTTATAGAGTCCTAACTATCCCGAAACTTGCCGGGCTATTTGTGGGACAGCTCCCACACTTTTTCCACCACTGTGCTCTGAACTGTTTGCGCACTTTTATTTTTCTACTCTGCAGCAAGTGAAGTTACTATGAATAAACCAAATATATATACGAACGTATATCAGCTTATAAAATAATAATTTAAATATTGACACTTGAATTAATGACTAAACAAAAAGGTCAATCTTGGATTCCTCAAGCCAAAAGGCGAAGACAAATCTAGAAAGATTTAAAAAAAAATCTAATCTGCATCAACGTCGCGGCTCGTAGGTATAAAAATCACTTCCTAAGCAGTCTTTCTTTTATGTATTACGTTTTCTATGCAAAAGCACCCCGTCACCCCGCGGCTGGAGATTGGATTCCGCTCAAAGTCTAAGTGACAACGAGGATAGGAGGAAAAATACGCGTTAAAAGAAGACAAAACAGTGTAAGCGACAGGAACAGAGAAAGAAAATAATGAGCACGAAAGGCTCGAGACAAGCAAACCAGCGCACATAAAGAAAACCGCCCCGGGGAGAAGACACAAGCAGGTTCAGGTTCGGCACGGGCAGGAAGGACAATGATCCTCACGGCGCAGATCCTGGAGGATTCCAGCTGAGCCAATCCGAGCAGGGAAGCCCGGCACGCCGGAGGCGACGATGTCCTCCCTCCGTCCCGGAATCGAAGACAGCGCCATTTGAATTGCAAAACACCTGAGTGGTGTCTTACTCGCTCCCTGGCCCCCTACCGATCCGAAGCCGCTGGCCCGGCGCCTGTTCGACCCGAGTCGCCTGCTTAATTTCGCCTTTTTCTTCTTCCCGAACGTCCATCTTCAACCACCCCTTTCTCTCTATATATCCCTCTCTCCCTCACCCCTTTCTCTCTATATCTCTCTCCCTCTTTCTTTCTCACTTCTCTTTCCATTTTCCCTTCTATCTTACCTAGCCCCGAAATAAGAAGCAACGTCGGTGGAATGAAATTGAGTTTTAGGACTTGTGAGATGTAAATGCTGGCCTTCTGTAGTACGGTAGTACAAAGAGATGCCAAGGAAAGATAACCGTATTTTTCGGCCCGGACAAATGAAATATGTAGCGCAGAAATCTCAAACACCATGAGTAACATGACGCTAGCGGTTGGGATACGAGTGCGAAAGTTCAAGAACATGATGTTACCTATATCAGAAGATAATCGAGAAAGGCGAAATTTGTCTACGAGCAGACGTTCACCCAAACCTAATATCCTCAAAAAAAACACATTTTGAGCGCATGTAGCATTTATTTCAGCGAAACACAACTTTGTCAGCAAAAAAGAAAACATTACTCTTTTTCTTTGCTGACAAGTATTTTTCACTTATATAAACCGCACAGGAGTTCACTGTGTCGGTTCTTGCTTTGACGATATTAGGCTTGGGTGGATCGTCGGCTCATGAAGAAATTTCGTATTTCTCAATTGTCTTGTAATCCAGATAACGTCATTTTCTCAAACGTTATCGTTCTATCCCGATCGCTATACTCCGATGCCGTAGACCCTTAAAGGTGCTTTGAGGAGGTTTCTGATATCGCCTAAATATGGCGACAACTCACTCTGCGGGCTCTAAGCATCCTAGAAGTCCATAAATCACAACGACGCGCGGCCGATTTCCTATTAAAAAAGCAATCAAAGATCAAAATTATTTACGGCGATGGGAGGAGCTTTGTGCACGCACACTTGAAGACGTCCGTGCGCGATTGCCGCACAACACTCGGAGAGCCAATTACCGAAACTACGGAGGCAGCTCAGCGAATGACGATGCCGAAACATATGTTTAGACCAAAAAACGCGTCTGAGTTTTGACATTAGCAATGCAAACGTCACGCTTGCATTGCTTAATGTCACAACTCAGACTGCGCTTTTTGGTCTAAGCATATGTTTCGGCATCGTCACCAGCTGAGCTACCTCTATAAGTTGCGGTGATTGGCTCCGAGTGTGATGCGGGAAAGTAAACGCACGGACTTTAGAGTGCAGCAAGGACCAATGGCATGTGACCAATGAAAACGCGACATTTGTTGAGATTGCAAACGCTGTTAGTACAAAATCTGTATGCTTTTGTAGATGACAGAAACAAGCAAATAGCCGAAAAATGTTAATTTTAGTGGAGAGGGAACATAGTACTGCAATAATCATCTAAACAAAAACTATGTTGTTGCACTTTTAGTTTTAGTTTTTTTGTTTGAGTGATGAGTTGGGTTGTCTAGCTGTGCGAGAAGAAGAATCTCATGGTGGTTTAACAATTTGAAGATGTTAGAACGCAAAACGGCAGAGCCACAAGAAGCCTTTGCACATCGACTTCGTGTTGCGTTCCTTATATTTTTGTCCTCTGAACTCGCGAGAATAAGATCGAATAAATTGTACACCTTCTAAAATACTCCGAGCATCCGAGCCTTCCGCACAACCGCGCTATTCCCCGCGCCGTGCGTCAAATGGTGAGGTTGCGGGCAAACTGATGCACCGCCCAACATGGATTGTTTAGCATCCCCCGAGCATCCGCTCCTTCCCTCCGCCGCGGAGGAAAGGAGTTGAAGGAGGATGCGCCCTCCGGCTGGGAGATCCCCGGGATTTCTCCCTGTGCGAATACCTGTTTAAGCTCCGCAACGATGGCCACGATACACCTGCTTGGAGATGAGAATAACCCTGCGTAAAAATACCGAGGCCGCCTACTACGAAGAACCGCCTTTACAAGCGGCGCATAACCGCGCCAAAACATGTTTCATTAAAAGAAAAAGAAAGAATGATCGTCGCTTATATCTTAGAGCATCGCATTAACGCGGAGCTCAAGCTCGTCTGGTTTTTTTGCAGGGATTGTGTTGACGTCAAAACACCGAGCTCTGATTGGCTCCGATTGAGGGATAGTGGATAGACCTGAAGGCAGCTTGCTGTGAGGTCTACCCACTATCATTCATTCAGAACCAATGAGAGCTCGGCGTTCTGACGTCCCCACAAGCCCTACAAAAGGAGCAGACGAACTTTGCGCTCCGCAGAGTATCGAGTCCCAAACTTATATTCGGCAGTTCGTAAACTTGGAGCTCAAATAGATTTCACGATCATTTAAGCCGTACTTACAGCACTCGTACATCACACAAAAGACACGGGGTTCGCCGAGACGGGATGACAGGAATATCTGTGGACATGCAACCAGCTTATTCAAAACATGCTCGTTTCATACCTTTCAATGATTCGTCTTCAAGCGGTCTTTTGTATCACAACGAGGCTAGGCCGTCGTACAAGGAATAAACACGCCTGGGACAGCGTGTCTTTCTCAGTTTTTTTTTACTTTTGTATGACATATTAGCTGTTTAACCGCGGAGCACTGTACAGAGATAAGTAGAGCGGAAAGACAGGTACACTTAGTCCATCTCAACACCGAGGCTATGCCACCGTTGCTATCACCAGAGACAATAAATCATCTGGACTTCAGTGTAACGACCATTTAGCCTCCTTGGTGCTTAAGATCATTGCTGCCAGATATCTGAAGTTTTATTTGAAATCACTAGAAGTGGTTTTCTCTCCTCCAAAAAGGTTAAAACAACTCGCAACAAAAAAAATCACCTCAACTCATCTAAACTCAATGTCTTTTTTTGTTCTTCTTATAGGAACGATTGCAAATTGCTCCCGCTCACCCGCAAAGAAAATCGAGGATACTCAAACATAGCTTATTTACTGGTTGTAGCTATCGTCTTTGTGCTTAAAACTGGCATTTTATTGAATAAAATGCGAGGCTAAAACCGAGCTGCTCATGGTTAGTCATACTTGACAGAGCCCAGAGAGACGAGGCAACACACATACGTACACAAAACACACACACACAAACAAACACACGCAGTTACGGTGAGACCGCGACAATTTCGAGCACGAAAAAAAAATACTCCCATACCGTTAAAAAACAAAAGGGACTTGCGAAATTAAGATTGAGTTGAGAATGAGCTCTAAGATAGGGTGGAAATGAAGAAAATCATTTCCAGGGAACGGTGAAAAAATATTAGCGCGCCGCAGAAAGCGAGAAAAAAAAGCGTCCGAGGCTGGGCAGCCAGCATGAAGCCCAGGGCCAGAACGTCAGTTCAACTCAGGGGAGAAGTGAACTGGGCGTTATAAGGTTTCATTATGAGGCGACTGCCGGAACGACGTCTCCGCCCGACCGTTTCAGTTTTCTCCCCACTCTGGCATCAGAGCGAAATCTAAAATGAGTGGAGGAAACCTCGTTTTGTTTTTTTTTCTCTCTCATACGCAATTTTGTACTTCTTTTAGTTAATGACGGCTATAAACTCGCTTCAGTGCGCTTGCAGACGCAATGAAATCTAAGTCGCATCGCTGCGGCCGCTCTGTCGCGTCCACGAGTTGATGACTGGGAATGAACTTGTGCAGGCACGCCGATATCGCCGGAATGTTCGCGCATAGGTGTGTGTATCTGCGTTCGTGCCTGCCTCGATCTGCTTGTGTGAAAGCGTGTAACTTGGCGCTTTTGTTTTGTTCTAACAGTATATGCACATTTTAGCACAATGGGTACAGATGAAGCTACGCACGCTGGATCATATATATGTGTGCTTGTTAAGCCCGGTTCACACAGTTGCGTTTGACTGCGTTTGACTGCGTTGCGGCAGCGAGACACCAGGACATCCCTGCTGCTTATATCGCGTGCCAAGAAGATTCCTTGAATTGGATTCCACGCTTCATACGAAGCACAGATGTGCCGGTGACTCGCTTTCGGTTCTCGCCGCAACGCAGTCAAACGCACTCAAACAAGGCACATGCTCAACGTAACGTCGACGGACGCGGCGTAGCGTAGCGCGCAGATATTGATTGGCTAGCGTCTGAGTTCTGGTTGCCGGCCAATGAAAGCGCGTTCGCCTGCGTTCACTGCGCTCAACGTCGAGCGCCTTTAGTCTCTTTCGTGTATGGGTTCGTGCTTTAACGGCTTACGTATTATCAACTAGCCTGCCACTGTTACTTTTCCCTTTAAAGCTAGAATCATGCGCACTGCCTTGCAAGAACAAAGCCACGAGGTTTTCTTCTTTTTTTCCTTTTTTACAGTATCTGTAATCTTTTATTTTACTTTTTTAAGTTTGTTATTTATTTAGAGACGCTTTTGTATAGTGCATTAAAAGTCGCAAACCTGGAACTCGAAAAACCATCTTCGTCGTGCATACTGGTGCAAAACAATGACACGTGCATATTGTTTTTAGACATACACTGTACACACGAACCCAGTGCAGGGACGCGCACACAGGCATATGAACACAGACGCACGAATATATATAAACCCACAGTCACACACAAACACACAAGTGCACGCACGCACACGCACGTACTAGAAGCCTCGGTAAATAGAAATATATTTGTTAGCATCGCGGAATACCTACGCATTAGCTACTCGCGTTTTCTATCCGAGGAGAGGAACTAAAAGCTCGTAACGGCTTCTCTGTTTGTGTTTCGCCAGATTCTTCTCTTCACAGATCGCTGATTTTTAAAACAAACATCATGTGCTACTCGTTTCTATTCGACAAGGACAACGTACTACACGCGGCTCTTTATGCGTCTTGGTTGTTATTTTTGGGAAGCGCAGAAGCCGCGTTTTCAGCCTATGTTTCGCAACGGTATACTCGCTGCCGAGGCAAATAATGGGTGACATGTGGCACGCCCGTTGATTAGTGCCGCCATTCGTACGGTGCACAACGGTGGCTGTTTTCATTTCTTCACACCTGGAAACGCGTACCAACGCTACGCAACGCGCATTCGAAAGGGCATTGGGACCGGATGGGAAATGAACCCTCGTTGCCAAGCGACGAACTAACCAAAAGAACAACTGGCTGCCAAAGTTAGATTGCGTTCCGTCTTGGAAAGGCAGTGAGGGCTCGTAGAGCTGCATGAATGCAACTTTTTCCTTCTGTCTCCCTTCATCACTGACGATGCAAAATAAACAATGTTTCGTGTGTTTGATATGTCCAACGTCTAGTGAACAATGCACTTTGTCTTTTGTCTTTCCTTCCAGTTATTTAGTATTTTCGATTGTCGCTCCTTACTCTTTTTCTCCCGTATTCACGCGTGAATATATTTGTGAGCCAGCGCTTATAAAACAAACAAACAAATAACCTCACTGACAGAACGCGTCGTTCGTGTTGGTGAAAGTTTCTCAATATCTCCTCTCTGAATCCGAAGACAAACAAACCCGGTGCGTCAAACCAAAGAGAGAACGTCCAACGCCGTCGCCAACTGCGTCGTCGAGCTAGTTGGCCGGACGTCAAGGTGTCAAAGTCAACACCGAGGCAGCCACCGGCTCTGCAGCCGTTTGGCACTGCAGGTCCGGCGGCGGCGGGGGATTCAATCACGCCGGGTGCTGGAACCAAAGGTCGTTCGTTAGGAAGGCTACCAATGCCGCGACCGAGCCTGTCGGATGACTAGATTGGACGGCTTCGAACGACGCGCGGGACCGTTGATGTTGTTGTCCGAGAGAGCCCTCGAGCAAAGAGAGGCAGGGGAGCGGCCTCACTACTGCAGGCAGCCCGACTGCCGACGCGAGTCTGGCACGTGCACCGATATTCGCCTAATGAGTTTTATCGACTGGTTCACTCGATGTCGGCCTCCTCCTCTCAGCCAGAGCCAAAAGCGGCGAGGCGGAAAGACAACGATTGTTACGACGAACGACCGAAGTTGTATTTTAATCGAGCAACCGCAATCAGTCCCGGCCTTTTTCTTTTTCTTTTTCTAGCCACAACGTTGGCAGCCGTCCCTCTGCCTGGTCTTCATATCGGCGGGCGTTGAACTGACGCGCATTCTTATAAACACTGGGAGCACTCGATACTCCGTTTCATACCAAGTCTGCCCGCAGCTGACGCTACACAATCTGATGGAACCGATTAAGCACCAGCACAAGCAGCCATGATACTGCGCTTCTTTTTTATGCGTGACTGGTTAGGCCGGCGATAGAAAACGCACAGAGACGACGTGCGCCGTGACGATGCACATTTGGCTCTGCTTCGTTTGTTCCATCGGTTCGTGGCAACGATTACGGTGGGACTTAGGTGCGAAACGGAGTACAAGTAAGAAATCTGGTGCGCCCCTTTTTCCGCGGAGCATTTGCGAAAGCCAATCGCCTCAGTGTATACGGAAGAAGCTGGGCGAACGACGAGGCTTAAAATGTGTTCAGACTGAAAGCAGCGGTGCGCGTTATGACACTGAGGACTGCGTTTTATGGGCTTGCGTCCTATTCGGTGTCACAGCGATGACTTTTTTCCCCTTATGTCTAAACCTAATTGCAGCCTCGTCATTCGCCCAGTTTCCATTGCAGCGATTGGTGTCCCCGAGAGTAAGAAATGTAGAGAGCTAGGGCTAGTTGGTGGAAGAGAACAGTCCTTTGATGAAACAATACAGGTCAGGAAGGCACCGTGATAGGGAGACAAGAGGAATGATAGAGGCCTTCCACACTGTTAAAAACGGGGCATAGTGTGTCAGCGAAGCATTGGTAGAATTGCTTTTCTTTTTGGCTTCGACAATGAGGGGCGGGTAAGTAGCGCGTTGATAGCGTACACCCCAATGTGATGAGACAGTTTGGGTGGCTCAGGCCGGACGGAGCGTGTCTTCTTTCTGTTCAGTACCTTTGTTTTTTCTTCTTTCAATATGAAACATTTAGTTGCGAGTCAACCCTCGTCCTGTGGCGTTTGTTTCTTTCATTGTGTCTTCGTTGTTACACGCTGTTACACCTACACCATGTTCATCTCCCAAGAGCTGTGTGGGAAAGTAGACGCGCTGGAATTTTAGATTGTGATAGAAGTCAAAAAATTAAAATGAAGCGCTCAGGGGTCCACCAATAAATTTGTTTATAAACAAGGTTTTTACTAGCGAGCTTGTTTGGAAACACATATCAACAAACGCCCCTCTCCAAAGTTCTAAGTTGTATACTTCAGAAATGGGCCGGAACTGGTGAGTTATTTCAGTAATGTTCTTGCTCGCATTTTCGAGCGCACAGATATTTGTGAAAAGCTATCCTTTGCTTGCAAGCGCAACTAAAGCTTCTAAAGCCATCGTTGACGTGCGTATGAGGTCCGCTTTCATAAAGAACGAAGGTTTTAAAGTAAAGCCTTAGAGTTTCACATAAGTGATGAGTATAGAGTATGATAATAAAATAGCAACTTTAAATCGAACATCAAAAAAAATTGCAGAGCTGGAATAGAAACAGATAGAAGCGATGCTTGCGTTTACGTGCCTTACGTTCACTTGCATGCCCGAAGACTTGAAGACATTATTTTAATTAATATTAACGTACTAAACTCCAAATCTAATAAATGAACTATGATGGGATTAGTATGGTGAAGCTAATTCCATTCACTCGTGGCGAACAAGTGGTCATAATTCTGGCAGATGATCGCATTTCAATGGTGGACAGTGTTTACGACATTTGAGGATACCTAGGATAAGACGCTCAAGGAACAGGTGTGTCGATAATTTTAGTAGACCGTGCGCTAGAGCTTCCCGTTGCTAGCGGGCATCTCGTCCAGTCACTTTGAAGCATGGATTGAGCACGTCCCGCAACCCGTAAGTAGACTGTACACTGCGGATTGCGGGCCTGCTAGACCCGCAATCCGCAGCGTGTGGTCCACTTATGGGGCCTTCATGTGTCCTTTGCTCAGGGTGATGACATTCTTTGGCGTGCCCGATGCCAACAGTTTGTGCTCTCGAGAAAAATATAAAGAAATTGCTGGTAACAAAGTTCCGCCGTAGCAGTGTCAATGCCAAGAGCTCGTGCAGAGAGACGCGCTTGCTCGCGCTCAGGAACAAAGAAAAAAAGCGTCTCGAACAAAATGGTCAGATGTCATCACTCAAAGCAAAGCTCACATGAAGGCACCTTAGGTATACCAAAACTCCCTCGTATTTCGCGCTAACGTGGTTCATGCAAACATGGCAAACGTTTGCTTTGAGTGACAGAGAGAGAAGAAATACTTTATTCATACAACTCAGGTCCGAGTGCTTTTGTTTACGTCTTGGCGTCTTCGGGGGAGCTCGTGGCTTCGAGCTCATGGCTTGGTGTCAATAGTGGTTCTATCTGCTCGAGATCCAGGATGCCGTGGATATGGGTTGCGAGGAGTGGCCACAATGTGGCTTTGAGTTCCTTGGGTGGGAGTGATCCAACTCCGCCAGGTGTGGGGGATATGGGAAGGGAGGAGGATGGGGAGGAAGAAAGAGGGGTGTTGGGTGGCTCTGGAGTGCGTCCAATGTGAATGCTCGTTGTCTGAGTACGCTCCTCACACTTGGCAGCGTGGGCGTCCTGGACGTTAGTGAATGTAATGCGCGGTGGAATATCTGACATGGTAACGAGTGAGTTTGAGCTTGTCGAGTGTAAGTGGCGTAGCGTCGTGAGAGAGTGTAGGATGGTGAGGGAAGCTGACAGCGGTCCTGATAAAAACAAAACGTGGTTCGACGGTCCGTGCGGCTGGCTTGGAGCCTTGCTTTTCGCATTTTGCTATGGTTGGCGCGCTCCTATTTGGGGTCATAAATTTCGGGCCAGATTCGAGGGTTGCTCTGTGGCTGTGTATCACGAGCGAGGTCATGCGCTCGTTCATTGCCCTCTGTACCCGGATGACCCGGTATCCATTCTTGAAGAACGCGGAGTTGAGGGTGTTGCTGCATATGTGTGCTGAGGGGGCCCCGTAGGTTGTCGGGTATGTTGTTGTCGGCGAAGGCACGTGGGGCGCTCTGGCTGTCTGTACGCACCGTGATCGTGTGTGTGGTGTGTTGATGCAGGAGGATAGGTTCCGGTATTGCTTGTGCCTCCGCAGTGGTGAGGGTGGGAACGTTTTTGCGATGTTTTACGACGTGACCTTTTGGTCCGACCGGTGCAGTCGTTGTGATGTCGTCCGTGTGCCTGGTGTCTGTGTAATGCGTGTCGTGCGAGGGTGGTTATCCCGGGCCTGTCGGCGGCCTTGGTTGGCTGTGACCTCCATATTCTTGGGGATGGTTTGTACGGCGATACGGGGTATAGTGTCCTAGGGACTTTGTGGGATGGGGAGAAGGTGTTCTGTGGGATAGCCGAGATTAGCCCGGATGGCCCTGCCTTGTTGTAAGGTGGTGCAGGCGATGAGGCTGGGCCTCGTGGTGGGCTGTCGTTTTCTCTTCCAGCGTATCGTGGAGAGCCACGTCTGCGAGAGAAAATTTGGGTGCGTAGTTGGGGACCCCGAGTTCGGTTCAGAGACATTTGCGTAGCACCGTTTCTATTTTCTCGATTTGCTTTTAATTGAAGTGTAGCTATGGGTATGTGCACATGATGCGGGTGTATATGGTGGTTTCGACGAGTTTTTAGGCCGTGTTTGTGAAGAGTGACTCGAGTAAGCATGTGGTAAACTTGACGAATTTGATTCACTGTGTTGTTAGTCCACTCCCTACTGCGGCCGTCTTGTTGCCAGATGAATCCGAGTATGCGAATGTGGGGCTTGCGGGGGATGGGTTGGCCGTTGACGTGGAGTGCTATAAGACAACTGTATTTGTCGGCCTTCTTGTGGTTGTGGTTGAACGCGACCGTGAACTCCAATTTCTCTGGGGCACACCGAAGGCCGATGGACTGTGCGTGTCCATGGATAAGCTTCAGCCCCCTTTGGATGATCTCTGCTTATGCGCCTGGGCTGCCTGTTGTGCTCCAAAGCGTGATGTCGTCCGGGTAGATTGCATGACTGAGGTGTTGGAATTGCGATAGCTTGAAAGGGACATTCTTCTTAACTAAGTTGAACCGGGTGGGAGAAAGAATTGAGCCTTGCGGCATACCTCTGGTGAGGGGATATGGCTTGGAAGGTTGGCTGTCAGGATCAATGAAGCGGGTTGTTCTTTGTGAGAGGAAGTTTTCTATGCAGCGGAACATGCGAAAGCCTGGTTTTGTTTCTCGGTAGTTTGTGAGGATAGCCTCATGAGTGACACTGTCAAAGGTTTTCTTGATATCTACACCTGCTATTGCTTGGAGTGGTGCAGTCCTGGGGGCGTCGTAGGCCTTCTCCCGGATACGTTTTGCGACGTCCTCTGTACTGACATGCTTCCGGAAGTCGACAAGTATTGGGGCGAGCTGTTCAGTGTTTTTACGGTGCCATTCTAGACTTGTGAGGATTAACTTCTTCATTATTTTCCAGCTCAAGATGTCATAGAAATAGGCCGGGGGTTGGCCGGTGTATTCTGAGATTTGTTAAGTTTGGGAAGGGGGCCCCATGAGCTTTTTTCTATGCCAGTGAGATCCCTCCTGTGGCCCATACCTGGGTAATGTGGTCCAGTAATTCGTTTTGCTTGTTGCTGGGCAGGCTGCGGAGCACGCTATATGTTATATTGTCCGGTCCCGGTCCTGCGTTCAGATTGAAGCGAGTGGAGAGTTCCGCATTTGTAAAATTCGAATCGATGCCGTACCTTCATTTGTGAGTTGTCTTCACCTGTGAGTTTTCCTTTGAGCACACAGGATCGAAAGTGGCTGCCGCCACGCCTCAGCTCGTAGGAGCAAGCTCGTGCAATTATAGGTCTCCCAAAGCTAACTTCACGCACGTGATGCAAGTGCTAGCACGGATGGGCACAGCGACGCCGGTTAGTAAACACATCTTATTTCAAGGCGCGACAAAGTATCGTTTTCGAAGTTATATAAAGTTGGTAGATTATGCCCCGAGCGGAGACGATGCGAGCCCTATCGTGCCGAGTAGACGACGACGAAACCACCGCCTAGTGCCCCGGAGGAGGATATCCGGTCGCGGGTGATCGCCCGAATGTGTGAGCCTGCTATCGACGATAACGGGAGTCGTGAGTTGGGGAACGCCCATCAGGGGCACAATTGGCCGGTCGTCGGATCGGCACTGATCGGCCACCCGGTCGCCGCCCGGGAAAGCACCGGCCTGGAAACGCGTCGACAAGCTTCGATCGGACAAGTGGCGGCGAGGAGCCTTCGGGACGGCGGAGGACAAAGGGACGAGGAGGTTGGAAAGGGCCGCCGGGGGACAGGTGCAGCATTCATGTTAACCTCGTTAGTCGATTCGCGGCTGCTCTCGACGCCGTATTAATGACACTTTGCGAGCAATTAGCGAATCGTTAGGGCTAACGCGGGGCCGTCCTGACCTTCAAGAACGCTTCCAAGTTTAACGGCGCTGCTCGGTGCCGTGCCTGGGAACTCGTTCTCACTGAGTTATGCTCTCGCTTTTTGTGTTTAGGTATCTTTTTGGATACGAGCGCTTTCAATCCCTTCCGCACAATTTTTAATCGTCTGCTCGCTATTTTCTGAATGGTCGTGGACGTAGTTAGCGACGGAGTTGGAAAAATAAAATCTGAGATGGGATGCCACTGCAGAATCCGATCGAAAAAGACGACTCCCTGTTTTTCGACCCGCGTAAGCAAACTACGCATCTTGGAAAGCTGAAACTTTTTTGAAACTGACGTTGATGGTGGGGATAGATTGCGAAAGTTTTAGAACATGACGTCACCTGAACCAAAAAATAAAACAGAAAACAAATTTTTTTGTGAGCCGACGTTCATTTTTGTTTAATATTTGCAAAACCTATAGAAATGTCACTTTGGGTGCCTCTAGTATTAATTTATTTCGGTGGAAGCAGACTTGTGCTTATCTTAATTACTATACTCCACATACTATATTCCAAATACTTTTCATAGTATTTGGTAACTTGAAAATGCATTTAATCTAGAGTATTTGCTACTCTACCTTAATTACATTTCTCACTATCTTGTACTCAGTATCTCAAATACATTTTTCAGGCTTCGAAAAAAACATATTTCGCTGAACAATCTACGGAACTAGGGACCGTCGGACTACAGTGCAAGGTAAACATTATTACAAAACCAAGTTACCAAAGACAGAACAGGAAACAAGGTACGAGCAAAACGCAGTCTTTAAATGCAACCAAAATTCCAAATGGACACGCGCAAGTACGCCCACCTCTGTGTCTTCTTCTCCATTTCTTTCTTCTTTTTTTAAAGTTGTTATTGAATGGTTTGTTACGCTTGGAGCTAACAAAGTACTGGTGACGTCATCCGGATTTTAAACTTAGATTCCACCTTTTGTCTGAACTAGAGTGCTTCCGTAAACGGAGGGTTGTGGCGCCAACGCTCGGTGCGATTACAATGGATCTTCGGAAATCGCCGGTTCAAGAAGTTCTGGTATGAAAATGCGCGAACAGGTTTTCACACGAACACAGGCACCCCCTCGGCCAAGGCAGCTAGATCCAGCTGGCTTTATTGAGCTGCAGTGACTTAAATTGGGCTTTTCCAAAGTGTCTTGCGTGCCTATCGTGGCCCAACTCTTCCTCCCAACCTCGTTTAAAAGCGTTTATTTTATCTCCTTCCAAATGCGCGCTTTGTTTTATCCTCAAAATCCTTAAAACCAGTTTTCCACCAGGTAAAATCAGGTATTTCCAAACTGGTAGAATTTGATTCTGGAATCTTTACCTCGATGTGTCAAGAATGGTTTGAGCTGATGCGCAAAAGGGACGAGGAAATAGGGTTAGGAAATGGTTTCATGGACACTCTCTTTTGTAACCTATGTGTTTCGCTCGACATTCCTCTTCTCTTTTTTTACAGTTTGAAGGTACAATTGCACTCTCCCTTGCCCTTGATTGGGGCAATGAAGTGCTCGCTTTTGTTGATCAGCGACAGAGGCTGCTGTCCTCGAGCCGATGTTTCTCCTGAGCGTTCACGTTTGTCCTTCTTTCACGTACTCATCAACAAGACTGACTCTCTTATTACCTTCTAGTTCGGCTGTTAGGTATATGTAGTGCCGAACTATACGTGTGAAGTCCCTCGAATCACGGAAAGGCATATTACGATATTACTGCGGAATACGTCACGCGCCGAGACTGCTGACAAACTAAAGCGCTCCAGGTGCCATGTTTACTACACGTGAATCTCCTTCGGTCTTAAAATATTTCGGCACCCATTACGTTGCATATCTCAATTTATTTCAAATTAAACTTCTTTCGCCGCAGATAAGGCGCGTCTTGAAAGTCATATAGATCACAACAGAATGTTATTTTCAGCGATGTCATCACAAATAGAGCACCATCTTTCGACTTGTTTATTCTTATATTACCAGCTTGCAATATACTTTCCAAGTATATAGCTTCGAAAGTGATTATTCACTTCTTGAATGTATTTGTACTCTTTTCAAGATAGTTTATAGTAAAAGTAACCTGAATACTACTCTAAATACATTTCCGAATGGGTATTTATATCTTATCTTAAATACATTTGTTGAGTATTTATCACAACACTGGGTGAAAGCAACTTAACAGCAAAAAAGATAATCTTGTTTTTGGTTGTTTTTTTTTGTAGACAAGTTGTTTTCACTAAAATAATTGCCGCATACGCCCACAGTGCCATTTCTTGGTTTGTCCAATACTAGGCGTAAGTAACCGTAAGTTCAAAAACAATTTTTTTTTATCCAGTTAACGTTTTGTTCTTAGACTTTCGAATTTGAACACCACCGCTAGCGTCACATTCACACAGAGTTGCAGTTTTCCGTGATGCGTGGTTGATTCATGCGGGCTGAAAATCAGTTTCATTTTCTCGATCGGACCCGTAGAATGGGCCAATCGCTAAATTAGCCAAGCATCAAGGAGACGGCTGGGAATGTAGGTCTACGCGCCGCACGCGCTCGCCCTTCCCATGGAAAAGATTCGAAATACATGACCAAAATAAGGCGTTGACGAGGGCGCGTGCAAGACGACATACCTCTTGGGCGTTTCCTTTAAAACTGTCACTGCAGCAGACGCCAGCACATGAAGCGCGTGTAACTACACTCGTAGCATGCTCCTTGGGGCTTGGGTAATTTAGCGAAAATTATATTCATTATATGTCGCGTTTTAGTGAATTTGTTTCAAAATAAAGTTCTTAGTTTATTGAATAACTTCGGTTTGATTTCAGAACTGTGGGATTACCCCATTCAGCAAGGACGCCGTATCTAAGAGTGTCAGTGGTGTTGTCAGCCTCCTCAGCTGCCAGTGCCTATAGTGGCGATTTTTAAGAAAAATATATTTTCTTAAGAAAGAGCCTCTCCCGAATCAAGTTCATAGCTTTACCTGTGCTAGTACAGCGATTTTGTTTCAAGCGAATTGACGAAAGCGTCGGTGGCAGGAGGGAACGGGGACGTCAAAGTTTCATCAGGGTGGTCACCAGAAACGAATTATGAACACGAAAACATTAATTTTAGTGGTCACTAGAGATCTACAAACTGTAAAACCTGGTGCGTACTTTAAGTAGTTAATGTGAATATTTCATAACACTAAAAGTATAAATTGTTTATTTTTGCATCATGACCCTTTAACGAAGAATATGTAAAGGACCTAAAAGGTTGAAAAGCTGCATCCGGAGTGATATCGCCGGGTGCTTTGGGTGCGCAGCTATGGGGCGCAGAAACGTTCGTGTCAAAAGCAGGAGGACGGCTGGGTCAGTGCGGATACCCTGCAAGAAATCAATAGTCTAAGACTCTAATGTTTCAACCAAAAAGCTCATAACTCAAATATAGAAATAATAACGAGAAAAACCTTGGAAGAGAAAGGCTTTCTTCTTTGGGCACCCTCCCCCTCCTTTGTACCAGCATCACCGCCCATTTAAATTCGGGCAAACACAAACCGATCAACCTCCCCCCCCCCTTTTTTTTCGTTTGTTTGTTTAAGGTGCAGACACCAAGAGGCACTAGATGCCGTCGTCATTATAACTGTGAGCTAGCTCGACGACTCCCTCAAACGCTGTCTCGGAGGTACCTTCACGAGGAATTATCTCCCGACGCCAGTCACCCCCGTTCCTTAATTCCCTACGCTGTCTTAATTTAATCTCGGATCAAAGTGCACTAATTGTTTTGTCAACGACCCCTCCCTTCCCTTTGTTAGCGACTCCGCGCTCTGTCGTATATACACACATGCAATGTGGTGTCTTGGCATTTTTGCTTCATCCCCGGGGTTCGCCTTCTTTGTCTCCTGGCAATTCTGATATCCCCTCGGCTTGTCTCGCCTTGTCCTTTGCACTTCGTTTTTCCTCGACGCCTCCACTTCCCTTATTCCCCACTCTTTCCTGTCTCCTCCTCGCGTCCCCCGAAGCAGCTTCTTTACACGTCTTCCTAAAATTAGAGACGATGCCTCCCTCCTCCCCATTTTTCCCCTACATCCCGTCCTCTCCTCTCTTGTTCTTTCTCTCTCTCTCTATCTCTCTCCCTCTCGTGTGGAGCAATCGATGAGTAATTAAGCTTCTCCCTCTTCGGCTCGCCTTACCCTTCCCCGCACCCCGTTTTTCCCTGGGCGCCTCCGCTCTCCGCTAATGCGTAAGCCTTTTCTTTTCTGTATCGCTCCGCTGCCGGCGGCGGCTCCGCTTTTTTTCCGTTCCGAGAGTTGTGTCTTTATTTAGCACTGCTCTCGGCTTTTCGCCGCTTCTTTTCTGCGCCGCACCTCGGATGCTACAGCCTCCGCGACCGTGTGTGTGCGCGCGCGCGTACACCTTGGGGGCGTTTTGCACGGCGCGTACGCTCGCTGTTTGTGCAATCGGGCCGTGCTATCTTATCGGGGACTCATAATAGCGCCGGTGATTAAGACCTCGTTTATGAGTGGCGAGGGAAACGAGGGAAAGGAAGGGCGGGTAAGTGGTGCGCTTGATTTGAATATGGAAGGAAGAGTGTGTGGGAATATATAATGTTAAGGTGAGGGAAACAAGAATGACTCCGGACAAATCGTCGTGAAACGGCGCCTGAGCTGTCCTCAGTAAGGAGCTCGAAAAAACTAAACACAATAAAGTGATAAAAAAATATACCGAGGCGTCTTCTGACAAGAATCAATTTGTACGTGCAATCTATATGTATATTAGGGTGTCCGCACAGTTCGACAGTTTTGGCGTTTTGTTTTAGGGGTGGATTTCCACCTCCCATTCGCCTCGCGGCTCTTTATCGAATCGTCTCTACACGTAAAGCGAAATTTCCAAACTCTCTCCGGTGCACAACAATCTCAGAGTCTGTAAGGATGGTGTCCTGTCTGGTGCACAGCGCGTGCGAGCACGTGCAGGATGTACGTGGCAGCATCTAGAACACCCCACAAAACGTGGCACGTGCGCACTCGAAATAAGGGCTTACCCTTTGTTGCAACAAGTGCGTGATAACACCGTTTCAATGCACAATCTAGAGTACAATTGATCCGCAGACATCATTTCGGAAACAAAGATAAGCAAGTTTTAGACGCGCACTTTTTATGATTGCGACTGCCGGAATCTGGGCTACACTCTAAAAATATATTATTGTAAAAGAACTCTTAAGCCGGAGTTCACGCTGCTCATACATCATACAAAAGACGATCTGCAAACATCAGTCACCGCGATATCCGTGGTTCGAATGCCGCGTGCCAAGTTCCTCCCTTAACTCAAGCGGCATTCGAAGCACGGATCTCGTGGTGACTTGCGTTCGAACCTGTTTGCAGACTTTATTTTGTATGATGTATATGCAGTGTGACGCCGGCTTTAGGGGTTTTGCAGCTTGTCCATATTATGTATCCGAAAAAGTTCTTTTAAGCACTCTCTGAAAAGGTTCTTCGTAAAAAACCTCCAAGGTTTTTTTTTTTAAGCTCCTTTTAAGATGCAAAAGGGTGCTTCATTGCCCCGTTGCCTTTCTAGTACGCCAGGGGCGATAGATAGCGTTTGAGACTCAATCGTATGTGAGGGAAGCTATTCTGACGGAATACCCCCTCTCACATACTGTGTGCAGAGGTATTGGAGGTACAGACACGATATAGTAGCCATGCAGACTAATTATTTACACACGCACAAGCACAGTTCTTGAAAACGCAACGTGCTACCACCTTCCGTAACACACCACAAATACTGTTGAAAACATATGCCGGTAAGTTTCACCGAATTTTCAAAATAATATTTTTCTTTAAGAAAAAACGTCTTATTTTTTATTGCGTTTAGACTCATTGGATATCAAAACAACCAGCTGTTAGTTGCACAAAAAAAAAGTGTTCTAGAAATATTTACAATCCCTTGAAAGGATCATGCTTAAAAATGATTTTGAACTTTTTTTTTTGAAAAGGGTGTTTTTTTATTTTTTGGCGGCCTGGAAATATGTTTAGTATTTTTACACAGACCTATGAAGCTTATTATTTCGTATAAACTAAATCGACGAAACCGAAACTGACGTTTGGCTTTCCCGCCATACCCCCTTTTTAAGCACAGAGGCGACGTCACCGGTGAACCGTCGGTTTCGGTAGAATTTAGTGGTCATGAGCGTAGGTGGCGCGGTGAGCTGTAGCTGCGCTTTGTGGTTTGAGAGCGTTGTACCGCGTTGCGACTGCGAGTAACCAGGATATTCGTGCTTCGTATGCCGCTTGCCGAGCTACTCCTTGAATTGGTTGCCACGCTTGACAAAAAGCACGGGTGACCCGGCCACTCGCGGCCATTTGTCGACCCAACGCAATCAAACGCATTCAAACGCAACGGTGTATGGAGCTTATTTCTTGTCGACATCATTTATTTCCAATCGCGTTGCGAGCGGCGCTATTGCATCACGAAGAACAGTCATTGTCGCGTGTCGCTGTTACGTACCAAGTGAGACAGAACACTGTGACAGGCTTGACGCGGACGCCATCAGCTTTATTAATCCTGAAGTCACTGGATCCTAGGAACGTAGCGCCATTGCTTCCCCTGCCTGCTATCCGGACACAAACAGATACTAACGTACATACGACAGAAACCTCGAAAGGTGATTGGCCGATCGGTGTCCGTTGCCATGGCAATCGCCATTTTCGGCCCCTTTTATATCTTCGAAGCTTCGAGAGGGTCGTTCTAAACCAGTTGCACCGAGGTCGCCAGGGAGCATCTTCGTAGTGAAGGCGTTCCTCGACAATATAAACGTTTTTGGCACTCTGTACGTAATCAATCTATCAATCATGACCATCTTTATGGACCTCTTACAAAGATATTGTTCTTGTTCCGTACTTCAAAACAAGAAAATTATTTTTCAATACCTCCAAGCACCAACACCGTATGTGGTGGCGGTACAAAGATGTACACTTGTTTCGCCGGTGTGTGGAAAGCAAAATATCTGTATACAAGAAACGTCTTTGTAAAGCTACCCGTCACCAGCGAATTTAGATTGGATCGTCAAGAATGGGGAGGTCAAGAGGAAACTCCTAATTTCCAGAGCCAAAATGGCGACCATACGGGGAGCTTGCCGCTACTTTCTCAGGACCCAGTGACTTTAACTAATCCAAGACGTGAAACAAGTATGGTCCTGTTCGAGGAGGCTTGGAGTAAAATCTATGTATGGTGTCTTGGGCTCGCCCAGGGGCGTTTACCGATGTCTTCGTTCTTGCATATTCGCGCACAACACTTCAGGATCTCTAATCTGGACACTTGGCGAAAAAGATGGCCAGAGTTTCGACCGCTGTGATTGGCCAGCGCCAAGGTAAAGCGAGGCGCCGGCAAATCACGGCCACCGAATCACTCGCCGACTTCTTCGCCAAGTGTTCAGATTAGAGCACCAGTACCCCACAGGCGCGGAAAGGTTTGATTGGATAAAATGCTGGATGGATGTGCGGGAAACATGGGGGTGTGCTAGACGAGGTCTGACAGGAGTTTTTGTTATGTACCCAAAAAGTACCAGAAACTGCGGCGCGTCAGCCTGGAAGAATTTCTGCAGCTCCCACCACGCGTGGAACCAAGAATGGCGCGAAAAAACAACCAAACCACAATGATGCGCCATTTCTGTTTTAGAGCGCAGCTCTTAGGCGCCCGTTTCCAGGTTGAGCGGCGTTGCCGTCCGCGTAATCGCACGTTGCATTATGGGACATTTCCCCGCTAAAGTTAGCGGGGAAATTTTCCCGCTAAATTCAGCGGGGAAATATTTCCGCTAAGTTTAGCGGGAAATTTAGCAAATATTTTCCTCTAAATTGCAGGGAAGAGGAAGGGGAGGAAGAGGATGGGCATACCCTCCCCTCCGTACCCTCCCCTCCTCCTCAAGAGCTGCGCTCTAAAGAAAACCGTAAAAGCCTTTCATCTATAATGATAAAAAAAATATGTTGTAGCTTCACTAAACGCTTTTTAAGTCTGTCCCAACCTAATATTCGCAAGTGAAAGGAGCTCGGCTTTTCAGTATTTTCAGTTCACGCGCCCGCAGGCTAAAATAGCATTTTATATTTATTGCAGTAATCCTTTGTGACAAATATACACGGTTTTCGTTGTTATTAAATTTAAGAACAAAACGGTTTTATTTTATCACAATTAAAAACGAAGGTGAGCGAACTCCGTACATTTCGACCAATTGCCTGACGAGCCTACATTGATGTCACGGTCGACGTCACCCAAAAACTGGATTTTTTCCCCAGTCTCAGGCGTCGCTGTAATAGGTCCCGGTGTGATTATTCCTGGATCTGTTGAATACATTTGTGCGGCACTCAAGCGCAACTTTGAACTAAAACTTCGTCAACATTACCAGGAAGACATTTGACATCTATTTCAACCGTTAAAGAGATGCTGAACTGAGAATCAAATTTCAAAAAGCAACGCAGAATCTATAGGCGGGACGCTACAAATCCCAAAACGTCGCTCATAAAGTGGTATCTCCAACGGATCGTCGTATTTTTGTAAAAGAAGAGTGCGCTCGCACAAGGCCGAAAAGGCGAATTACCTCGCAATTCTCATTTCCTCCTCTTTTCGCTTTGACTCCGCGAGGGCGCGGAGAAGAAAGGTAGCGAGGCCATTTCTCCTCCTTCTCAACTCTTCTGCGAAAAGATGACGTCAATATCCTCCCTCATTCGCTGCTTTATTTTCCAAAAATACGGCCATCCGTTCGAGATATGGCTATATGGGTGATGTTTCGTGGTTTATAGCGTCCTGTTCAACACTTCTGCAAGCTTATTTTGTGAAATCCGAATTTCGGTTCAACATCCCTTTCAACTGGACTTCCAAAATTGAATGACGTTTCCAAATTTCTAAATTGGGATGTGTGCATGTTTATACAGCCTAGAACTTAGTCTGCCTCAACGGGCGACCTGTCTCCCAGCTGTAGATGAGAAATTTAGCCAGTGCAGTACACCCGCTATCCTGGGGTCTTTAACATGCATCACGCATCACGACCACACGCCGGTACGATGCTCATCCAGTTCGAAACGGGCAGGGGCGGAGATTGAGCCTAGAAACCCTGGGTTCTGCAGCGCCAGCTTTCGCTCCACGTGCTCCGAGCTGGTGTGCGCTAGTGCTCTCGGCCACTAATCCCCCATAAAGCAAAATTAGAGCGCAGCTCTTGAGCTAGTTTGATTTTGCGATATACCGTGACCGGTGGATATGCAGGAGGATGAGGGGAGGGTACAGAGGAGGGGAGGGTACGAAGGAGGGAGAGGGGAGGAGGGTACGGAGACCCTCCCCTCCTTCTCCTCTCCCCTCCTCCTCATCCTACTCCCTTCCTACTCGTTTCCTCCTTCCTCCTCCTCCTCCATAGCCTCCCTTCTCCCACAGTTTCCCCGCTAAAATTAGCTGGAAAATTGACGCCACGTGACCTCAACACCAATTCAGTTTCCCGCTAAAATTAGCTGGTAAATGATGTCACATGACTTCGTGTCACGTCACCTATGAACAATTTCAGTTTCTCCGCTCGATTTAGCGGGAAAATTGACATCACGTGACCTCAACACCAATTTAATTCCTCGTTAAGTTTAACGAGGAAACTGAATTGGTGTTCAGGTCATGTGACGTCAGTTTTACCGCTCAATTTAGCGGGGAGAATGAATGCGCAGTGTTGCATTATGGGACATCGCTGACCTACACATCACTTCAGTTTCTCCACTAAATTTAGCGGGGAATTGAATTAGTGTATGGGATCTGCGCTCTAAAACGTCCTCACGGTCCCTTTAAGCAGTTTTCTATTGTAGTTCGTACGTTAGCGCAGAGCCATTCTCTAACGACGGCCATCAGTCTGGGCACGGCAGACCTTTGTCCACACAACGATATTTGCGTAAATTAAACTCGGGGAAACGACGATTGCGACAGTCGCCGTTGTGTGCAGTGTGCACATCCCAAAACTACGGCCATCATAACTGGCCAGCACTGTCTTTGCAAATGAGCGTTCTAATAGAATTGGGGGAGCGATTGTCAAGGTCTCGGTTCCATCTGCGAGTCGAGCTCTAATTCGTAACGAACGTGCTTAAGACGTCCCCCAGAATAGCTACGCCTCGTTATGGTGTTCCGTCGAAATTCCTTGCCGCCAGCTCGTTCCGTGTGCCTTTGTTTTAGCGAAACAAGCCAGACGCAATGATCCTATGCGTCGAGAAACTGAGGGAGAGGAGGAGAGGAGAGCGCGCGGGGACATCAGAACGCAGAGCCCTGATTGGAACGATTAGTGGGTAGACCTAACGCTTGCTGCCTTTAGGCTCCACTGCACTCGCCGAACGCGTTAGAACGTGGAACGCCGGCGCCTGGTGTTTGGCTCTCGCATTCGAACGTGTTCGACGAGAGTGCAGTGGAGACAAAGGCAGCTATCTTTAGGTCTATCCTCTAATCATGTCCAACTAGAGCTCGGCGTTCTGACGTCCCCTCTCGTATCCTCGTCCCCCTCAGTTTCTTGACGCATAGACTTGGCCAGATTAGCGTCTTTGTCACCGCGTGTTCTGACGCTTAGTTTCAGCATCCGGTGACTCTAAGCATGCAACTGACACGCAGTGGAAAACTCGTGTTAACTTCTCACTACTTGTTTTTTTACTCGCTCTCTGCTTTTATGCAACAGAAGCGGTTTGACGTATGGCCGTGCTCATGATCATACTTTATATTTGAAGTTGTCTTTGAGGAAAAAACACATATGTTGCCTCATCCGGTAGAAATAGTTTGAAAAAGATTCTTTGAGAAGCCGGATAGTGGCAACCGACGTTTCCTTAAGAAACTTAGTCTTTTGAGGAGGCCATATTATATTTCTTTGAGGGAATATGATATCCCTGTAAACAATTTTAATCTAGCGCACTCAAGAAACTAAGTCTCTTAGCAGGATGTCAGCTACCAAACGCGAATATAGGAAGGCACGCAAAGTCCTAAATGTGTAACACTATTGGCGTCACAAGTGTGAGCGCTTACCTTCATGGGACGTGCTTTCGTTTCAAAAATTTCTCACAACTGAGCTCTTATGTATGTTCCTTTGACAGCGCTCTACCCAACTGGTAGGTTTTATTTATGGTTCCACTGATCCTATGAAATGCCAATTATTTCCTCTTCAAACTTCCATTTTTGTCTAAAGCACCGTGGCGTGATGTGTACTGCGTTAGTCTGGGCTAGAGTGCCATACGTTTGAGCCCTATTTAAAGGTTACTTTCTTAGAGAAAATCAAAATCCACACGTGTCGGAGCGCGCTCGCAAATGTAGCAAGCTAGAACGGTTTCACACACATACGCGTTTTTACTTGAGCCATGTTTCCGCCCAGTGTTGTTCTTTTTTTATCTATTTTGAACTGCGCGCAATCCGGTGTGGTTCAGCTCGAGCGCGTAGCCTTGGCTAATGCTTAGGTGCCATTTTACCGCACAAGTCACGCACTGAGTGCGCCTGCAAGTCACGCCCTTGCCCACTCAGTGCAACAAGGGATGGGATGTCTTCACCATGAGATAGGGGGATCGGTGGCCGAGTGGGCTAAAGCGCACACCCAGCCACGACGCGCGTGGAGCGAAAGCTCGCGCTGCAGAACCCAGGGATCCTGGGTTCGAGCCCCACCCCTGCCCGTTTCGATCTGGATGAGCATCGTACCGGCGTGCGGTCGTGTATCACCACTGCGTGGTGCACGTTAAAGACCCCAGGCTAGCGGTTGTACTGCACTGGCTAAATTGCTCATCTACAGCGAGTGACTCGTCGTAACTTCAAATGGCTGACCAACTACACGCTGTATAAATATCCCCACAACCCAATTTTTCACCATGAGATGGGCAGACAGGCAGGCCCCTTATGGCAAGTCAGAAAAGAAATGCTTGTGCAATGCACGCAAAACAAACGAACTCGCCCTCGCGCCTGAAACGCTTTGAGGCCCAGGTAAAGGACATACAAACTTTTTCTTAAGCTTATCAGATTTTTTTTAAAAGTCGTGAAGTCTAGATTTATGCAGTTTGTGCAGGTGAGTTGTACGGCCAGGGGGACATAGTAGAGGAGGCTAATGGTAACTATCAGTCAGCTAATTAAGTAAAATTTGTTAATGAACTCTTTCATTAGTGAAAAAAGACATATGGTTCTAATGAGAAACTTGCTGAGCGTCATTGAAAACCACTGAATCAGTAATTTTTAGAAAGACTTTGAGCGCGTGAGAAGCGTAGTAGTGCGCTAAAATTACCACTCGTGGAGCAGGTATACGCTTTGAATTGGGTCAGCTGAACAGTTACAAATTAGAAGAACCGAGAGAGAAAAAGACATACACACCGCTGACTGTCAACTTGCTTGCTTTAATACTTCGTCTTCCTTTTTTCCTTTTTCACTACCGCTAGTGATAGAAGCCATCCCCCATGTCCGCGCGCTGCACCCATTAGGATGTTAAGGCCACGGTCCCACTGAATTTGGCAGTTTAGGTACTTTTTGGCAGGTCATTACTCATCTCCTTTTAAATACTGTTTTGCGGGATTGATTTCATTCGAAAGGCAATGCAATCCTCTTTCATTTGATATTATATATGTATTGGTTTATTCTGTTCATGCGCATTTGTATCGTTGCGAATGTGATGGCGCGGACCCTCACTTGCTTCGCTGGTTCATATTTTATGAACGATCCATTAAAGATAACACGGTTTCAATAGAGCAGTTTTGTTAAGATGATGTCGGAGCAGAATGTAACGGTATACTTTTTTGGTATTTGCACTACTTTGTTTTTATCATCTCTCCAAATATTGCCCTAAAATTGACATTTTTCAGCACAAATATCTTTTTAATGACAAGTGCTAGCGCAATGAAATTAGCTACAGATGTAGTGCTTATATTTGGTAATATGCAGAAAAAAATTTAATGTTGATTAAAATTTTTTTTGTTTAGATATTCTATATCAAACGTAGCACTTTTTTGTGCTTCGAGTCACGGTGCTTCAAATGCCGCCGAGGAAATAATTAAACTATGATGAAATCTTTTATAACATTTAGAACTACAATGGTTGCCCAAGAAGTGGACGATGGCTTTTTTCCATTTTCAAAGTCATAACGCCCCAGGACCTGTTTTGACGCATTTCTTTTAAGGACACGAAACAGATTTATTGGCATCTAATAATATTTATTGTATGAAATAGATAAACATTGCGATGTATTGGACTTTCACAATGATCTTGCTTAGGTTTCTTGATAGGTGTAGAGCTTAGTTAATTTGAAAAACAATTAAAAATTGTTTGGTTGCTTTACAGCGCTACCTGCCGGATGGCAGACAAACTGCTGATTTTTAAAGTTCAAGAAATTTTCGAGGGCGGCGTTGGCGTTTGTATCATCATCAGTGTCCGTGTCTTTTTGCTTTCACATTTAGAAAATATATTGGAAGATTTACTATCGACAAATAAATGGTTTAAGTACTGGGTCAGGTTAATAAATCCAAGATAAATAATTACACAAGCGTAGTGTAATATATTGTGTTCATTATTCGATATGATTGAAATCAATAAACAATAAAGACGAAAAGGAAAAGATTACACCCGAGTTCACTTCATGCCTAGAGCCACAAAGTGAACTGCGCTTGGAGTATCGGCACTCCGTTCCCCAGCATTGTTGTGGGAGCCGCCATTTCGGGTCTAGTGCAGAGCAAACGCAACTGCCGATCGTCGTGATTCAAAAGTGCGACATCCTCAGCATTTTATCCGGTGTTAGGAAGCTGATGCAATATTGCTTTGCTCTGTCTCGGACTGTTTAAACATTTGTGGAGGACAGAAAAGAGTTTCCTGTGATTTTAGATAAAGCTTCAGATCACTGGCAACCATGATTTTACCCACGATATGGCCAAGTGTCGTTGCTCTGAAGCGTAGCTTAACTATTCATGCCCTTGTTCAAGGAGCTTGTAATACCTGAAGGGGCCATGAAGTAAGCCCCGTGGGTTCCACAAGCCACTACCTTTTGACACCTGCCTCTTCCTCATTGTTCCCGCTAGTGGCACTAGTGCCCGCGAATTTCCTTTCCCGTGAATGAAACTGAAACTAAATATGAATAATACAGCATTATTATAGCTTACTTAGTTACAACCAACTACACATAATGAAAGAAGGAAGCGGTCGGGTAGGAGAAACGCGGGTTTTATGTGCGACCGTTCTAACCGTCTCAGAAGAGAGAACACGCGAGCTTGGGCTGATTTCAAAAAGACGATCCAAAGAAAAGAGGCGGCACGCTGTGTTTTTTGTGATTGTGCGTCTAATTTATATACAGGTATATTTGAAGATTGACGATGGACGTCGATCGTCTCGAGGTAATGTAACGTAGTAACATTATATCAAAATATACATAATGAAGGACTGAACGACTAAATTTTTTAATTCATGTATTGTAATATGGCGATAGCCTATTTTAGTTATTGTTGATGAAGAGCAATATGAGGTGACGAGGTAATGATTAAATGATGAAGCTCTATAAGGACGACGACATTAGTGGGTATCGAAGCACAACGTACAGTGCCAGACTTGTTTCAAGTATCATGTACCCAAAGACCTTTCTTCGCCCGCAACAGAATATGGTCGAATCAATGAGGATGCTGCTTTACAACAGTACGTGGAACAGGAAAACGGCACTGTACAGAAGTGCGGCTTATTCGTTAATATGAGGGACGGATTTCTAGCAGCATTCCCTGATTGACTACTTGGAACTAATGGCCTCGTTGACGTAAAGTGTCCACGTTTCAAAAGATTCTTGAAACCTACTGAAACCGCAAAGGAGTATGAGGCGTAAAATAAGAAAAAGGAGCCTGGTGTAAAAGGTCCAAATCAATACCATAGCTTCTACTACCAAATAAAAGGGCAGTTACACAATGCACAGAGAGTTTTGTGATTTAGTTATATTTACACTCAAGGGCATTGATTTCCAACGTATTCAGAGGGAAGACACCTTCTGGTCAACAAACATAGAGCCTTTTCTACTCAAGTTTTACATGAAAAGCCCGACTTCCGCTGAAATTCCTCACGTAGACGAGTTGTCCGACCGAATACGTTGCCATTATTCCCGATCTGGGAATCTCTTGATCTTCGTTCGTAGGCCATAGTATCATGAGATCGAGGGGTCTAGCTCTTCGTCCGCCAAACATTGCATCGGCCGGTGTTTTTACCGTGTAAGATGAGACCGTCGCGTGCTGCTGGAACAAGAACCTGGCGATTCTTCACCGAACTGCTTCTTCCGTAAGCTTCAAGAGGGCTTTCTTCGTTTCGCACACCATCTGTTCTGCTTGCCCGTTAGTTGCAGGATGGTATGGTGCACTAATGTAATGCCTGATGCCGGTTTTTTTGTTTTTCTTTTTCAAAAACTTTTTTTATTTTTATTGAAGCAAGATTTGGCGCGTTATCAGAGAAAAGTATTTTCGGTAGTGCAAAAGTAGGGAAAAGAGAGCATAGAACGTCAATGACGCGTTTGGACGTCGTGGCAGGCATCGTGTAAACTTCCAACCACTTAGAGTACGCATCGACCATGACTCCGCAGATACGGATACGTTTTGCCACCCACCGACTGAATAGTGGATCGTTTTCAGTTACTGTTCATGATGGCGCTGGACTCGAGAAAGATTTCGAGTCTTTGCACAAAGTTAGCCCAGGTGCCAGCACTTTTGTCGAAAGCGGTAAGTGCTCGAAACGTCGACAACGTCGGTAGCCACGTTTTGTGCTTGACACTGGACGCTTACCATTCGCTTAGAAGAAACTTGCTTGTTCGTCTGCCACGAGTCGTCCGATATCAGGTCATCACCGCAACTCCATCTCCCGACAAAACAGGTATTCATTGTCCGCATGTCCATAGTTAGCAATCACGTGAACTTATAAATTCCCGAACGCTCATAACTTGCCATCGCTTAACGCCGTTCATTCATAGCGTCCTCATTGCAAATAAACGTCTTGCTATTTATTCGGATGGTTTTCATCATACTCCTCCTAAGCTGTACTTACAACATTATGTGTGTCGGTACTTCCGAAAATGTTGCAACGGCGTTTGTTTCCTGGGAACTATAATGTAACAACCTTTACAACATCTTCCGGATCCCGTGAAACACAATATTTTGTGACGTCAATTTTCAGTAATCATTATAATGGTGAGGTAAGTACCGTAAATCGCGATGCAGTTTACTTGCCCTCCGCTTCCACTGGGGTCTTGGGAGATAGTCTACTGAGCGTGCATTCCTGCAGAAGAAGTTTTCATTGATAGAATATTGACACGTCAATCAACAATTGATTCCTTCTTGGCAAGATTTATTGCGAAAGCCCGTGACAACCGCCGAACCGCATCTCCCTATATCAGAGAACAATTTATACCCAGCCTGACATTTTCGCATACATGTGTTTGCTGGGCCACGCTACTTGAGCCAGTTGAGCACAGCTGGCAGCGGCGCGAGCAAGGCCACGAGGGGAACGTGATGGTGCTCGAGCCATCCCACCGTGAACCAATGTTTCGGCCACCCCACGGGTGCGTGTCGCCATCTATTGGTTGAACTAACGCCTTGTTCAAGATGGCTGCTGTGGGACCGCAGCCACATCCCAAGTATTGCCTTTCTTTTGCGTGGATCGTGATAGACGGGGTGCTCACGCACATTTGACCACTTTTTTCGATGGCCAGGGCTTCAATTGCTTCGCATGCATATGAGTTCCTGTGTCGCCCTATAATGGTAATGTTGTTAATATCAGGAGTGCGCTTGCAGGACCGGCAGTGTGCAGAGAGATGTCCGGCCGATATTCCTTTAACAGAAGCCGCGTGCTACATAGGGGAAACGGGGCGATGTGTGAACGATCAAGCCAGGGAGCACGCGGCTTCTGTTAAAGGAACATCGGCCGGACATCTCTCGGCACACTGCCGGTTCTGCAAGTGCACTCCTGACATTAACAACATTACCATTATAGGGCGACACTGGAACGCATATGCACGCGAAGTAATTGAAGCCCTGGCCATCGAAAAAGTGGTCAAAGGTGCGTGAACCCCGTCTATCACGATCCACGCGAAAGAAAGGCAATACTTGGGATGTGGCACGAGCCGCTTACATCCTAATGGGTGCAGCGCGCGGACATGGGGGATGGTTTTTATCACTAGCTGTAGTAGAAAAAAGGAAAAAAGAAGACTAAGTATTAAAGCAAGGAAGTTGATAGTCAGCGGTGTGTATGACTTTTCCTCTGTCGGTTCTTCTAATTTGTAACTGTTCAGCTGACCCAATTCCATATGCACCAACTAGCTCAAGTCAAACCTGTGGCAGGTACGAGGCTAGGGCTCTGATAAGAGCCTGAAGGATCGCGCAAGCGCGTTATCGCACCGCTAGCCTTGCTCCTGCTGCACGATTGGTAACTTTAGCGCTCTGCTGAGCTTCTCACGCGCTCAAAGTCTTTCTAAAAATTACTGCTTTAGCGGTTTTAGATGACGCTCAGCAAGTTTATAATTAGAACCTTATGTATATTCAAACGATTATAAAGTTAATTAGCAAATTTTACTTAATTAGGCGACTGATTCTTACGATTAGCCCCCTATATTATGTTCCCCTAGCTGTATAACTCACCTGCACAAACTGCATAAGTGTAGCTTTCAAGGCTTTTTTAAACAAATGTGTTAAGCTTAAAAAGAACTGTATAAAGCAAAAAATAGCAGAGTTCGCTCTTTCAACTTACAGAGGAACCATGACACGCAAATTACTCAAGTTTTATTATCCTTGAGATGAAACCTTCTCACCGCCAAACTCGGAGGCTTACGACGCACACGGCACGTGCTGTGCTCGGGACATTGTTCGGCTATTCCCGTCACCATAGCGATTCGGCACGAGCCCCAGGTCTGTCAAGGTATTCATTGCAACTGAGTTCAAGTTAAGTGTTCACGCAGTATTCGTAATAGATCCACGAACTACATTATATGATCGGCAAGCTGCGGTGAGCCCCGCGACTGTACTGCGACTGCGTCGATATGTCAGCAGACATTCCGAAGAAGATTGTCCGCTTCTATCATAAAGTTACACCATGACAAAAAAAATGCTTCTAGATGTAATGTGGCTTGACATTGTACCCTAGTAACTCTTGTGCAGTGTTGCACGGAATGGCGTTTCAAGGAACGACGTTCCTGGAACCAGTTCCTTTTAGGGGGATCGGAGGAACGCCATCGTTCAATGTTGCGTCTGTGGAACTGGAACGTGAACTCGTCACGTTCGCAAGGGGATGACAAGAACAATAGCGATCCTTCTTTTCTTTTTAATGCGTTATCATTAAAACGCTCATTTTGACGAAAACCCAGTGGTGTCATTTGGTTGTAAGCGCCGGCGAGAGAAAGGAAATTAGGTAAAGGAGGACACGTGCGACGCTCCCATTGGTCCGAAACGCTGACGTCAGAAAACGTCAACATCTCTCTTTCTCCCCGGCGCTGATAAACTGACAGACACCGCCGAGTTTTCGTCAAAACGAGCCCTTTCGTTTTCGTCGGAGTCACGCGCACAGCTGGCGCAGAGCCAGAAAGGAGGAGGCGCCCCCTTCTAAATAACAAAGCCCTAGTACTGAATGAATGAGAAAGCGTCATCAGAAAAGGCCAACGCTGGACACAGATTGGAAACGAGTGCTGCTTCAGCGCTCGGCTTCGAGTGGAGTTTGAGCCAAACGTTGACGCAATCGTCATGTCCAATTTGTGACCATCGTCTATTTTCTCTGATGACCCCATCTCATTCAGCACTACGGCTTTGTTTGCTAGGAGGTGTTTCGCCGTGGCGCAGTGGAATGCAAGATGCCGCTCTACCATAACCGGTTGTTCTTCGCTCTGGGTTGCCGTACTAGAGGTGCGTGGGCTGTGATGTGTCTGTGTAGTTAAACGATGGATGTGGTTCCCTCCACGAGTGATATGAATGCGGTTCCTTCCACGATTGGTATGGACGTGGTTCTTTCTGCGAGTGATATGACTGACCGCATTCAAAGGCTTTGACACACTCTGAAAAGTAGAGTAACAAAAGGGGGGGGGGGAATTCCAGGAAGATTCATTAGTGGATTTTTGGGGAATGCGTTAGTATGACCCTTGGGAAACGCCACATACGTCCCCTTTTGAAGAGCGTTAACCCTGACCCCGTAACAAGGCCAGAAAGAGGCGTCAGAAAATAGAGGAAGCAAAAGCGAAGGCCAAAAGAGAAAAGTGAAGGCGGTAAGAGTTAGCGTGTCCCAAAGAGGGACGTGAGTGGCGGTTCCAAGGGTCATGCTAACGTATTCCCTAAAAATTCACCAATGGATCTTCCTATAATTTTTTTAATTTCTAATTTTATCTAAATTTAGTAGGCATTTAGGCTATCTATTATTGCCTATTTCAACCTCCGACTTGAAGGGATGGGAAAGTGTCCAAGGAGAAATTAATAAAAAAACTGCAACAAATCTGATTTCGGCAACACGATAAGTAGTTCGATCTGGATATTTTCACTCGCTCGCATTATTTTATTTATTTATTATCTGGTGCAATATGTCATTAAAATACGCAAATATAACGTTAAATGAACGACAAGGTCCAATCTTAAAAACGTAACAAGAACCCGTTGTTGTGTTTTTTTCGAACCAATGAAACTGGTAACGGGAACTCATTCCAAGTCTGGGAAGGAGCGAGCATTCGTTGTGATTTTAATTCAATTAAATGCAAAGGTGCAAGCGAGCTGGACAAGAATGATAAAAATAAACACTGGAGAATGGGAACAAGAGGGACAAAGGACACCTAGCTGTGTTTGGAGATTTGTGTTTGTCGATTGTCCCTCTTGTTCCCTTTCTCCAGGGTTATTTTCATCATGAGCATTCGTTCCTGTTTTGGAGGAACGTGCACAACACTTCTCTTGTGTGTGTTTCCGTAAAGTGTGTAACGTTCAAGCCCAGCATCGTTTAATTACCCCTGTGAAGGGGCACTGAACTCTCAAACACCTTTTAAGACTCTGAATAGAACACTTACATCACGTAAAATAATTTTTAATTAAAAAAAAACATTTACGCAGTTTTTAGGGCGCGAGACATATTTTGAGGAAAGAGCAATCTTTAAACATGCTTCAATTCTGAGATGTTGACCCCAAGATAGAAACATGGTTCGAAAGTTATTCTGACCCAAAATTAGTCTCCCGACGTTAATATTGCGCTGGTCTGTCTTTTTAAACAAATTACCTCATTGTGTGTGCGCCGTCTACGGTTGTGGGTTGTGGTTTAAAATGTATGTAAAATTTCGCGCCTGTCATTTTTTTTGTTTTGTTTCCAGAGCTTATATTGACTATATACTTCTTGCAAGAACAAGTAGTGTGTAGGTCAGATGCGCATTTTAAATACTCACTCTCGTGTTACTGATCGGCCTGGAAACCACTACCAAAAAGACAGGTCTGCGCTCACACAATGTAAGAGTGCATGCCAATATACCCATGCCTTTGGTTGTACAACAAGACTGACTTGGGAGAAATAGAGAGAGAGAGAGAGAGAGAGAGAGATAGAAATAGAAGGAGGATAATTGTTAAAGAATGAAAGTAAATAACACATAACCCACGAAAGTCAAAGCATTGTGTATGGTGATTTTTTTTTCATTCTTTCTTTATTGACATTGTCCATCCCTTGCGAGTTCGTAACAGGAGTGGTACATCGAAACACTTTCATGCAGTGTGCACCTGGTGCGACAACAAAAACAAAAATCTGAATATGTGGTAGCATTTACAACGTCAGGTGGAAGGCTATTCCAATCGATGATTGTACGAAGAAAATAAGGATAACTTAAATGTATCATTTTTATATTTATATGGCTTTATTGTTTTGCTACGTGTATATCTGGTATATATTTATCCTTCTCTATTCCAAGCTCGTCATTGGCGATAAGGTAAAGAAATTTAAGGCAGTTTATTCTCCTTCATTCCTGTAGTGGGTCAGGCCTGCGTCATTACAGAGTTTGGTTGGAGATACATATGAGGAGTACATATTATACACAAAGCGCACTGCTAGTCTTTGAAGTCGCTCAAGTTCTGAAATACAAGATAAGGTATGTGGATCCCAAATGACGCTTCCTTATTCTAGCGCTGGCCGAACAGAAGATTTATACAGTAGTAGTTTTGTATCACAGCAGAGGCCTGCCTCATATACTTGAGCAAGAAACCCAGCCTACGCACTGCTTTACTAGTGGTTTGATTGATATGAACATTCCATTAAAAATCAGATGTTATTGTCAACCCCAGATATTTATATGAACTTATTCTCTGAAGGCCACGGCTCCCAATCGAATAATTAAAAGTGATAGGCTCCTTTCTTCGAGTTATTGACATACATACAGTTATTTATAAATGTATTGATATTTGCCAGTCATCATACTATCTAGACAGTTTTTTTTTCTAATGAGGAGTTTAGTACTTCACTGTCCACAGAACTTTTGAATTCTCTAAAAATAGCACAATCATCTGCAAACAGTCGGATCTTTACTGGAATTCCACAAAAATATCATTCACGAATAATAAAAACAACAAAGGCCCGATAACCGATCCCTGTGGGACGCCAGAGGTTACGTGTGTGGTACCGGAGCATGCGGTGTCAACTTGAACAAACTGCTGCCCTGGAGATAAGTAACTTTCAACCCACTTCAAGATAGCAGGATTATCTAAAACTGGTGACAGCGTTATCAGTAACTTTTCGTGCGATACGCGATCGAACGCTTTCGAAAAATTTAAGTAAATCCCATCAGCTTGCCCTCTTACATTATGCAAATTCATGGACAGTTTCTGTCAGTTGGGTAATGGTAGATACTTTTTGGCAAAAACCATGTTGAAAATTAGTAAAAAAAATTATTTTGTTCAAGATATGTCGATATGTGTTTAAACACCAGACCTTACTGAGCGTACTAAGCAGAGAAATAGGCCTATATTTGGAAACTGACCTTGAGTCACCAGACGTTAAAATTGAGACTACTTTTACGACTTTCCATTTAAAGGGCACTGTGAACGTCTCCAGAGATATTCTGATTATCAAAACGAAGTACTTGGCACTCCATTCCGTGTATGTTGTGAAAAAGGCATTAGGGATGTTGTCTGGCCCAGCTGCCTGTTTAACGTCTATATTCAGTAAGTAATTCCGCTTGAAGATCATGATACGAGGTATGGCTATTAAATAACAAAGCTCATTTAAATAAAATGAAAATGCAAAATTACATATTTGTAATGTTGTCTTCTATGTACTTCCTTCCCTTGTGCCTACACTGCTCCATGCGAATATTCTATTGCTAAAAAAGTGCTGTCGTTCATCAAGTGATAAGCCCTTCATGAGCTCCGTCGGTTTTGCTTTTACAGCATCAACAGAGTCAAACCTCGTTCCTTTCGACCCAGACTTGATCTTGGGGAATAGGTATAGCCAGATGGGGTCAGGTCAGGAGAGTACGGCGGATGCCTCAACACGGTGATGTTATGCTGAGTTAGGAACAACGTGACTGACAAGGCTCTGTGTGCTGGCGCATTATCTTGATGAGGGATTCATTAATTGTTCCTCCACATTTCAGGTCATGTCATTCCTAACTCAGGATAACATCACCGTGCTGGAGCATCCACCGTGCTAAACTGACCTAGCCCCATCTGAGTTTTTCCTATTCCCCAGTATAAAGTATGTGTTGAAAGAAAAGATGTTTGACTCTGTTGATTCTGTGAAGGCAAAAGCGACGGAGCTCATGAACGGCTTGTCACTTGATGACATACAGCACTGCTTTCAGCAATGGAAGATTCCAATGGAGCGGCGTAGGGACAGGGAAAGGAGTACATAAAAGAAGACATTACAATTGCGCAAATTTTATTTTCTTGCTTTTTCCTACTTCCTTTCAATGGCCTTCATTCGGTTTCCAGGATTACGAATATATAGATTATTTTTCAATTTGGTGCACAGAGACTGCAGAAGTTATTTTTTTGAAGTACCACCGAAGCCCCTTCTTCCCGGGGCGTCACGTCACGCTAGGAGTTTTCGGAATCCCTGCTCTCGCGCATCTTCAGCGCCTGTCAAAGCCACGCACGCGCACTCTTTCTATTTTCAATATGGTCAGAAAGAGACCTCACGAGTGGTGTCAGTGCGGGGGAATATACCCGGCAAGCTTGCAATAGACCTATTGCTGTCTTACCCAAGCATCAAGGAGAATGCAGGGATTGGTGTTCCACGCGCCGCACGTGCAGGCCACAGCAGTAGTAACTTTTCCAAAGCAAAAACCTAAAACAAATGGCATCTCAGTGCACGCGCGTTCGTCAATGCTTTCTTTTGGTTATTTACTTCGAATCTTTTATACAGGAAAGGCGTGCGCGTGTGGCGCGTGGAACACCAATCCCTGCATTCTCCTTGATGCTTGGGTAAGACAGCAAATGGTCTATTGCACGAGCTGCCAACACGAGCGACATGCGCTTGGCGGCCCAAAGATCCTAGCATGACGTCACGACTGGTCGGAGGTTTTTCGCGTTTTCTAGCGTTTAGTTTCATCTTCGGGGAATACGAACGTGACATTTAAATTCACGGGATAAAAATACGCCAGCATTCACCTCTAACTTGTCTTCTTTTTTTTTTTCAAAAAGTACTTTTTTTTTTTAAAGATGAGTTTTGTTTTTTAGCGGCCAAACTATGTGGCCTTTTTTCACAAACGGGGCACACGTGCATTTTCTTCGCTCTGCCTTCGCACAGTCAACAACAAAGAAAAATATTTTATTAATATATATATTTGTAAGATACGCGTCCAAAAAAAAACGTACGCATCATTGTAAAAAAATAGATGTACACCACAAAGGTCGGAAGACGAGCGGATAAAAGAAAGCAGTAATCAAAATGAGAAGGAAGAAATTGTAGAGTGGAAGAAAGATTGCGAGAAAAATCTTACTGACACAGGAGAGCTTAATCCCGGCTCGGTAAGGACAAGTCTTCGCGACCCATGCAGTAGTCGCGTAAAAATTTAAAAAAGAAAAAAAAACGTTTTTTTTTTTTTTTTTAGGGGGGTTTGTTAAGATTGAGAACTACAAAAGGAGATAAAATTTCGCCCACCATTTTTTCACGTTTTTTGTGAACTATAGTAAAATCAAATTTAACAATCCGCTCTGTCCCTTTACCGAGATTCAAGCTTTCTGCCCGATTTCGTACAGACACACGTTGTACGAGCAGGCGCACGTGTCTTCCAAAAGAAACACAAACTTTCACCGACGCGCGCCTAAAAATAACACCTCGCGAAAACAACAGCAAAGTCTAGATAGATACGAGGTGCAAAAAACAGGCAATAAAAAAATATCAAACCGCAAAAAGACAAGATAACAAACAAAAAATAAGAGCTTCGGGCTAAGCCCGGCTTAGAGTCGCCATACAGTTGGCCGAGATTTGGCGGACGGGACGACTGGAGAAGAGATTTGTGAACCGGAGTGCTCGGCTCGACTGGAAACACGCAAACAAAATATTTTGAAGACAAAAAAAGAAACGTAAGACAACCAGACACGAGGGACCGTGCCGTCCAGAAGAACGCACAAAAAGGTGTAAACGCTGGACAAGACAGGGGTAAGGAGACTTAGAAACATTCCCTTTTCCAAAACCTCCTGCGCTCCGCAGTCTGTCCGCATTTATTTTTCCCTTTTTTTTTTAAGACTGTCTTGGGAGTAGATTGAGGATGTTGGAAGCACGATAGCTTGGTCGGCGTAGGTGCAAGCATATACTCGTCTTTCCCTCGATAACCTTTTTTTTACATTCGGTTGTTGATTGTTATATATGAAATTAGCAGCCGCATTTAAAGGAGAGGTCAATGATCCCTGTGTGGGAGCGGATAAAGGGGGTTCCTGTGGATAGGGAACGCTTGGTCGTTTTTAATTCAAAGCAGTATTGTTGTAGTCTCTCTCTCTCGCTCTCTCTCTCTCTCTCTCTCTCTCTTGCTCTCTGCCTCCCTCCCCGCTCCTCCCTTCTTTTTCTAGCAATGGAACGTTGTGGATATCAATACAACTAGACGTCGATGTTGAACACTGTACAAGGACAATTTATCTGTCGCAGTATGACAGCATCACACAGCAATCCGTATGTAAACAAACAAGGGCAAGAGTCGAACTGCGTTCGAACATGTCCTGCAGACGCTTGTTTCTTTGTGTTTTATAAAAATATAAAAACGATAGAAGCAACGACATCCCATTACTTAAAAAAAATGTTATGATATGATTCTAGGATATAAGACTGTAGTCTTTTATAAATACACTGCGTCAAGTTTCGTGACACAAAAATAGTTCTATATTCCTCGGTTGAATCCTCGGACAAGAAGACCAGACTATCTCCGTCCGCAGACATACCTCAGGTGGCAGCTGGCAAAACTCTTAATATGTCCCCTTACGTGTACCTTTTTGTTTTCTACATAGTGTTACTTCATTGACCTCATCAAGTGATTACCGAAGGATTGGCCCAAATTATCGCCAGGTATTTTCACTCGAACTTGGCATACTGCTGTATTTATTTTACATGATAGTGCTACTGGTGGAGAATCGGAGAAACGCCCTGCTCACAAGAGTTCAAATACACTGATGCCGGCTTGCTATACTTTGTTCACCCTTAACCTGAGACGATGGTCCGCCTTTTGCGCGAGATTTCTGCCCTTGCTAACTCGAGTGTGAACGCGTAGGCAGGCGCAACCAAAACACTGCGAAAGCCAGCGTCCTCGCGCTGAATGAAGGAGCTTCTAGTCTCAGTTTGAGTGTGAACGAAGTATAGAAAGAGCGTCTCAGCTGAGACTGGGGGAAAGAAAGCACTGCCAAAGCCAGCGCACGAGCTGAGCGGGACTTAACCCGCGCCTCAAGACGCTCGTGTGCCCCAGCCTTTGTAGCGCTTTCTTTCACCCAGTCGCAGCTGAGACGCTTTCGTAGAAAGCAGGCCCAGGACTTTTCCTACACTAGAACCTAAAAAACCGGCAAAAAAGAATTTTGTTTTTCTTTTTCGAGTGGGAACTGACGAAAATTGCAAAAACCAACAAACAGAAACTTTTTTTTCTTTTTAGCGAATTGATGTTGGTTGTTTACTCGCCAGATATACTTCAAGCACGAGATCGTGTCTATCGTTCCGTACACCACTCGAGCGTCCGACGACGCGTTTGGAAGATGGCCGAATCCAACGTTTCGTGTGATCCGTCAAACGTTTTGTCGCGCTTGTGTCTGGAGCTGTCTACAGCGCCCTTCGAGCAATAAACTCGCGACCGCGTAGCCTCTACTACCATCTGCAACTCGAGAGCTGCGCAGAAAGTGAGAATGGGAGAAGGGAATGCTTCGTATATCTGCCACGCGCTAACATTCCACAAGAAAGCACGAGGGCGCGGGTGCTTGATAGAGAACGCTCTCACGTTTAGTTCGCAACTACCCGCTTTAGCGTTTTGAAGAACGACAAATGTGGAGAATGAAAACAAAAACAAAAAGCGAGATCATTGAAAGTTCAAAGCCGCGGTCCCACCGCTACCAAAGACAGTCTGCAGACACGGCCTGCGGAGCGTTTTTTTTTTCTCGTATGACGGTCACATCGGTCATGCTAACATTGACTCGAGGCATGTTCGAAGAAGACATAATTAGAAGGAAGCAAAACACGCCTCGAAGATGATTGACGCGTGTCCGCACACATAACCCTGGCATCGCGCCTGCAGCGAATTGCGTTTCCTTTTGTACGATGTATGAGCAATGCGTGTGTGTGTGTGTGCGGTTTCAAAGGAACTCGGGGCGTGGCTCGAGCTTCCCATCATCGCTTCCCGGCCAATGATATTGCGTCGTCTAGAAATAGGAACGCAAAAGAGCGAATCACGACGCAAGGACCCCGAACAGTATGAACCACTGCCCTGCGCATCTTAACTTCTCAGTGGGCGGCCGTAGCCGAGAACGACCTTCTGAGGCAACGCGGAAAACACAATAGACAGGCGCATTCCTTTTTCTTCCTTGAATTGCGATAACGACTTGTCCCCGAGTATTATTAACGGATCCCCCAAGGTCAATTCACGACGCGTTATCTCGTAAAGGTATTATAAGCTCTCTGTCCTTCGGCTCCACCTCCAAACACCCTGGTCTTTTTATCCTCCTCCAATTTATCGTTATCTACAAAAACGCTATTACCGAGCTGGGAACTAAACGTAACAATACTATAAACCTCATGGCTGTTCGCCCCACGCGCGGGTCAAAACACTGAATATCCCTGCCATAACCCGCTCCAAAAAAAAAAAAAAGACGGACACTGAGCCCGACATGTTCCGCTATTTACTTTGGCGGTGCGTTCCAAGGATCAGGCGGTGATCCGGCGCAAAGACGTTGGTTGAAGCCCCGCCAAAGAAGGAGGAAGCCGGTCCTTGTCCGCAGGAAGTAGGCCCCGAAACGTTAATGGCGCGGACGGCAGGAAATCCACTCCGACCTTGTGGACCGTGGATAAAAGTACCCAATGCCCGGACAGACCGCTCGCCGATAACGGTCGTTGTTCGCCGCGTATGGCCACCCCCACCGAGGACACGTGGAGTCGACGCTCGGGCAAAAGGAGGAGGACTCCACCTTATCGAACACCGGCCTCCTTCCTTGAATCCCGAGAAGGGAGCAGAAAACGAAGACCGCGCCACTTACTATATATTTTTTTTCGGTTTTATGTCTCAGTTAGGGTCTCCGCGCAAAGAGTACATAGAAACAACAGCGGCCAGCTGACTTTTTTTTGTCTGCCCTTGGTGGCGAGAGTTGCACTATGTATGAGTAATCTCTTTTTTATGTATATTATTTTTGTGCAAAAACGTGACCCGAAGGGACGAAAGAGAACTAGAGGGAAGTGGAACCCTGCACGGAGGAAACCATTTAGAGAAAGGAGCCAGGGACTTCATTTCCGGTCCATGTGCGGTCCATTTCTTTTACTTCTTTCTTTTTTTCTCGCATTGCTTTGTGTGCGTATATTAATTGAGTTTTAAACGCCCAAAGAAAATACGCAGAAACGAAGAAAATTTTTAACCGGATAATGACTCAGGATTCTTTCCCGTTGGACGAAGTTTCTCGTTCCTTGATTTGACCGGAACTCTGGAACAGGAAGTAAGGAACTCAAACTAACTGCGAAAGCTCTGGACATTGCCGAAGACCTGCGATGGGCACGCAATTAAAAGCGCGTCTTTACGAAGGGCGAGTCTTGACTCCCGAACTTTGAAACCGGAGATAATTGCGGCATCGATTAAATTTCGGCTCGGTATCGCGCGAGGACAATGCAGCGGACTTTTCGCTGAAATGAAGGGTGTCGGTGTGTCCGCCGGTACGTCAAAGGCAGTATGGTACTTTCACACCGCTTGAGTAAAAGTAAAATAAAACTGGTTCCAAAAACAGAACGAAACAAAATTAAAAAGGACCCAATGACGAACCCGGCCATCTCAAATCATAGACGTCCGCCGCACTTAATTGAAAACTAAGAACGTTTTTTTCTTATCTTTTTTTTTTTTCAAGACGCCGGTGACTTCTTAGTTCCAAGTAATCCGCGCACAAACTGCGTTCTTTTTTTTCTTTTTTGGCAAGATTTGCGCGCAGATTTTACAACTTTCGTTCTGAAAAACCTACAGAGTGAAGAATCCCAAGCCGACAAACTCCAAATCCCCGAGACCAACCAATCTCTCAAGTTCGGAGACCAAAAACGAAGAAAAAGAAAACAGAGTAACCCGCAGATTAAGGCGTGGGACCGCCTTCTCCCCTTCCTCGGCTCGCTCTTCTGAGAAGCCACAAGCAAAAACCCATCGCGGCGAAAAAGCCGCCCATCCATCGCCAAAACCGCTCGCACGCCCGTCCGCGCGCGCGTCCGGGGCGCGGCTTTATTCGGCGTCGTTTAGTATTACGATTATTGCGATTTTGATTATCATTATTATTACTATAACTCCCCGCAAGACCGCCCTCCTTCGCCACATTGGTTAAGAGAAGCGCGCGAAACGCATTACCAATGGAACATTGAGCCCTCGATGGTGCGTAACCAACATGTTTTCTTAGTTCGGTGCTCGGGGAAAAAAAAAGGGGGGGGGGGAATTCTTTCCTTCATCGTGGCAAGCTGGTGCGCGTCGAACCGAACAAAAAGATGGCCGTTCCAGGGCTCTTTGGCCGTAAAGGTTCGCGCGCCGTCGTGTAGTACTTTGGAACGGATCCAGTGCGGCATCGGTCCGCTGCGTGCGTCTTGGGAGAGGAGTGGGCGAAGTTGGCCGCCTGGTGTCTTAATAGGCGTCTACGATGCCGAAGCTCGGTGCACTTGTAGGAGAGACTCCCCGTGACTTAGAGACCGGGAAAAGTATGCGCTCGATGAAGGCGCTTGTGCGCGAACCGCGAATGAAAAGTTTGACTCGGTCAAAGTTTCCTCCCTAAAAAGAAACTCGCCCTGAAAAGAGTAACCCCTCTTTTTTCTTCTTTTTTTCTTGTGATACTTAATTTAAAGAGGTGGTTGAAAGCATACGCTCTCGGCTTTCGATGAGAGTGTTTGTCTTGTTGTTGTTGTTGTTTTTTTTCATTAAGATCGTTTACGTGGTTTTCTGTTGTTGTTGTTGTTTTTAATGCGAATATTAATGCGAATAGCATTCTTTGGATACTTCACGCACTTTTCGTCTATGTATTTATCTATCTATCTATCTATCTGGCTATCTAACCTCTTACGCCGCGGGTCGATAAATAAATAAAAAAGACCGGCGCCGGCTGGGATTCGAACCGTTGACCCTTTGATCAGCAGGCAGACGCGCTAACCACAGAGCTATGAAGGCGTTTTTTTTTCTTTATTTCCTGTTTGACGCATGATACAGATACATTCAATCACTACACATCAGGCCCTAAAATGGTTTCAAATTAACAAGATTGTCTAGTACAGGCAGCCATTCCGGCGGTTCACTCTGCAACTTTATAACTTCTCTTAAATAACACATGCTCTCAATAAAGTAGTCTCTAACCGGTCGAGCGACCAAATCGGCATTTCGAACAGCCATCCTAGACTTCCACATACTGTGGAGACTCAGCACCATAAACGTGTCATAAGGCACGTCCTCCTCGTTATCTGTCGTGAGGAAACGTATTCCGTGAGGTGTTATTGGCAAACATTTTTTCAAAGTACGCTGTAGAATGTCCCAATGAAATACTGCGTCCCAGCAATCTAGAAATATGTGGTCTATAGTTTCTGGCTTTTTACATAACAAGCAATCAATTGACCAGGGCACAAAAAGGCCTTTTTCTTGCAGCCAGGGTTTCACAGGGAGTGTATTACTATGGAGTTTAAAAAAGAATGACTTGACAGAAGGTCGTACCGGCATCTTTTTAACTCTTTTTAAAACATCTTTTCCCTTGTCTTCAGCGAACAGAGAGCGATACAAGGGTACCGGAAACACTACATCTCTTAAGTCTTTATACAAACGCTTTCTTGAAACCACACTTAGGTATTCCATAGAGAATCGCACTTTCAAAAACCGGAAGGCTTGCACCACTTCGTACAAAAAACCACGAACTCTTGAAAACCTTACATCAGCAGAAGAGACAATAAATTCAGGCAGTGCGTTTCGCAGTGCAACCTGAAGTACAGTTCGCAAAAAAGGGTTCTTCTGATCCCTTAGAAAAACAAATCTGGATACCACCTGACGGAGGAACAAGTGGGGTAAACCCAGTCCGCCACTTTGGACGGCACGAAACAAATTTGTACGGCTCATGCGTTCCCATCCCGAGCCCCATACAAAGACCGCAAACACTCTATGCATCTTCTGGATGTTGATCCTCGACATCCACATCGCCTGGAGGACGTACCAAATTTTTGCAACAATAAACATATTACAAACTGTTGAACGGCTAAACATTGACAGGTCAGTTCCCCCCACTTTAATGTTTTTGCTCGGGCCTGTTCGATTTCTTCCTTCCAGTAATTCGCAGTGTCTCGGTAGTGCTCTAGTGGCACTCCGAGGTACTTAGCTGGTGAGCAAGTCCACTGGATGTTTTCAAAAGTAGCAGGTACGTTTTCCCAACTTCCGTGCCAGATACCCAGACATTTGCCCCAGTTTATAGCACTGCCCGACAGCTTACAGTACGCTAAGGCCTCTTTGACAACTTCACTGACGCTTTCCACGTCGTGACAAAAAACTGCTACGTCGTCCGCGTACGAGAGAACTTTGACTTCGTTTGCCATTAGTCCAAATCCTCTTATTTTTTCATTATTAAGAAGCTTTAAACAAAAAGGCTCTAAATAAATGGCGAACAACAAGGGCGATAGCGGACACCCTTGCCTCACGGAGGACCGTACCTGGAAGCACTCACTAAGGTTCTTATTTACAATTATATTCGTACAACATTTTTTATAAGCCATTTTAACCCCGTCTAATAGTACAGCGCCCACGTCGATATGTTCCAAAATGCTAAAGAGAACTTTATGCACAACGCGATCAAAAGCCTTTTCTAAATCAAGCTGCAACATTGCAACTCGGTCTCCTGTTTCATCACAGCATTCTAAAATACTCCTTGCTACGTGAATATTGGTGGTGATGGTCCGGCCCTTGATGCCGCAAGTTTGGTGCGGCCCTACAATTACTTTTATTACGTTTTGTAGTCTCCTTGCTAAAACCTTCATGAATATCTTATAATCTACGTTCGCTAAGCTGATTGGACGATAGGACCCTACGGACAACAATTTAACTGGATCGTCACTTTTAGGAATCAAAACAATATGCGTTTTTTGAAAAGAAAGAGGAAGTTCTTTCTCCTTGTACGACTCGGTTATCACGCGACACAACACCTCTGCCACTTCGCTTTTGAAAGCCTTATAAAAGGCTGCACTCAAACCGTCGGGTCCGGGAGACTTACCAAGCTGCAATTCGTCGATTGCTTTCTCTATTTCTCGCGCACTAATCGGTACCTCAAGGCCTGCTTTAACTTCTTCATTCAACTTTGGCATAAGTGGCAAAATCCCTGTTTCGAATCCTCCTCCAACATCTCTTTCAACTCCCAAAAGGTTTTGATAATGCTCAAAAAAGGCGCGCTCAATTAATGCTTTATCGCGGGTGATCACGTTTCCGTACTGAATTTCATGTATTTCATTTTTTTTTTTTGCATATCTTTTTTCCTCCCCGAGAGAACGCTTTGTTGGAATCTCACCCGCCCACACTCGTTCCGCACGCGCCCTTATCATGGCTCCTCTATATTTTTCAGTGTCGATAAGCTCTAACTGGCTTTTCACTTCGCGTATTTCTTTGGTAAAGCTGCCAGGTTGTGCGCTCTCCACACCTAACAAATAATCGAGTCGGTTATGCATATCCCTCTCCCTCTGCTTTTCGTTATAACGTGCTATGCAAGATCTTTCAATTGCGTTAACTTTGACTTCGTTCTTAAACTGTTCCCACATTCTCACAAAGTTTGCCTCCGCCGCTAGCAATGTTTCTAAACCGTCTTTCACGCCGCTCATGAAAGTTTCATCTTTGATAAGTTTATCGTTAAATTTCCAAAGTTTCCAGTTAAAGCGCGACTTTGCTTGTTTTACCCCAAGTGTAAACATAACTAGACTATGGTCACTAAAAGACACATGCTCGACGTCGTATTCCCGACAGAGTGGCACAAGGCTCGCTGAAACATATGATCTATCGAGTCTCGCATGGCTTTGGCGTTGAAAGTGCGTAAACCGGGGAAAATACCCAGTTGAAAAGATGCCCCCTACATCCTCCAAATTTAGTTCTTGCACCATATTATTTAGAAACAAAGCGCTCTGATCTCGAACCGGCAAATTCTGGACTCTGTCCTCGGCTGTACACACACAGTTGAAGTCCCCTAGCAAAATAACTAAACGTTGACAATTCAATAACCCTTCAATTCGTTCAAAAAACACTCTGCGCTCCACTTCATTGTTTGGCGCGTATACGCAGATCACCCGCCATTGTCTGCCGGAGAAAGAAAAATCACAACCCACCAGGCGACCCATTTCGCCTACAAAAACTTTTTCCTCTACAATACCAATAGTATTACGAAGCAAAAGAGCGCAGCCCCCAGAAAAACCTACAGAATGACAAACACACACATTGAACCGGGCTCTGAACGGCTCTACCATTCGGTCTGTCTGCTCATCGCTTTCGACTTTTGTTTCTTGTATTGCGATGATATCAATATCATTTTCGAGTAGTAATCGGCTAAGTTGGTACTGCCTCCTCCGTGCTGCTAGGCCTCGTACGTTTAGCGTGGCTACGCGAAGAGCAGATTCGAGGGTGACTGCCATCTCGTCTAAATCAGGCTTAACCCCTAGCGCTTAGACATGTACTCAGAGTGAAGACCGCACACCCACCGTCCCCAGACATAGTTTGGACGGCTTCAACGGTTGGTTGCTCTGCCTTGACCCGTTGTAGCCGCGCCGACCTCCTCTCTGGAATTGCCGCTCCGAGCCCGGTCCCTCATCTCTATGAGGGTGGCGTTGCAAGTGGCCTCCTGCTCTGTGGTATGATGGGCTTCGGTTTCAAGCTCATCCATCGGCTTTGAGTCGTTTTTGGTGGCGGCTCCTCGGTACTGGCGTCACCGGTGTTCTGCTCCCCCTCCGCTTTGTCCTCGCGGGGTCGCTTGGTGACTGCGCCTGTGGTGTCCATCACTTCTCCTGGCTCAGTCCCTGCCGGCGCATCATCTGCCTCGTCGACGGCTTGGCCCACGTTGGCACTGCTCGAAGGTAACACCTTGACTGCAGGACTCCCTCTTCTTTACTGTCGCTGCCTCCATTGCCATCAGCAAGGTCGGGCAAGGCGGGCGTCGCCTCACTTGGTGGTTCGTCCGCCCCTCCTCCGGCGACTTCTTCGACGTCAGCCGCATCCATGAGATGTTCCGACGGGTCGTTACCTCTCACAGTCTCAGCGACACTCGCGTATGTCCTAACGCACTCGCCTTCGTCATGGCCGAAGCGACCGCATGACGCACAGCGCGGCACTCTACATTCTCGCCTTATATGACCTGTGCGGCGGCACCGAAGGCAGAGCGGCGCCCTGCCTGGAACCACGACGAGAGCCAGGTCTCCAGCGACGCGCAGCTGATGCGGCAAGTCGTTTGCCGTGCCACGCGCCCTCAGCCTGAGTGTCACCGAACGGGTAGTCGACACCTTGTCCTGGCATCCTTGGAGACGCCACTTGTCTCGGGTGATTTCCATCACTTTGCCGTAAGGCGCTAAAGCGGCCCGTACCTCGTCGTCGTGGACGAAGTGGAGCACCCAGTGCAGCTTAAGACGTGTGTCTTGGTTGCACGGGTCGATCACGACACAACGACTGTCCTTGACTGTGAGGTCACCGGCAGCGAGGATCTTCTTCTTGCCCTCTTGGCTCTTAAAGGTCACGGCCCACACATGGTTGTACTGGTACGCCCCCAAGGCGACCACATCGGCGAAAAGCCCTTGGCGAACCAGCTCGTCACGATAGTGCTCGAGACGATATGGCCTAACCCGTGCGTCTCCATGCAAAAAAACAGTATGCAAAACAGTTGTACCTGATGGTAGCGGTGGCAGAATTACTTGATACTCCTGGTTAGTCGTCTCCGAGTTCCTGTTACCGCGGCCCTCTTGGGCCGCTGAAGCCGCTCCGCGGGAGCTCATGATTGCCACGTTCGCTCGCTTCGGCGTTCGAAAATGGAATCAGAGCTATGAAGGCAGTCATTCAACGCACTCTAAACACTTGTTTATATCTTTACCATAGGACGCGCTTTAGCGCTGTCACAGCAGTGCGCGCGCGTCCATGCACGAGGGCTCATTCCGCTCTCGTGAGGCTGAGCACGGCCGCTAGCTCACCCTCTCCCGCGCTCGGGAGAGGGTGATGTAGCGGCCGTGCTCAGCCTCACGAGAGCGGAATGAGCCCTCGTGCATGGAACGCGCGCGCACCGGTAGCTGTGACAGCGCTGTAAAGCGCGTCCTATGGTAAAGATATAAACAACCGTTTAGAGTACCGTTGGTTGAGACTAGCTTTTTGGGTTGTGGGGATATTTATACAGCGTGTAGTTGGTCAGCCATTTTTAAATTTGCGACGAGTCACTCGCTGTAGATGAGCAATTTAGCCAGTGCGGTACAACCGCTAGCCTGGGGTCTTTAACGTGCACCACGCAGTAGTGATACACGACCGCACGCCGGTACGATGCTCATCCAGATCGAAACGGGCAGGGGTGGGGCTCGAGCCCAGGATCCCTGAGTTCTGCAGCGCGAGCTTTCGCTCCACGCGCGTCGAGCTGGGTGTGCGCTTTAGCCCACTCGGCCACCGATCCCCCCAAGAGACTAGCTGAGACGCCAGAAAGTCTGGTCGGTACCATTTTGAGTGTTTGTGCGTATGGCGCGTGCTTTGCTCGCCTTCCTAAGTGACACAAACGCACGTGCTGGGCTGCGGAGATCGTGCGCAGGGCTGTGAAAGTGTCAACAAATTTAGAATCGCCTCAAGAGTGGGCTGGCGTATCTAGAGTGTGCCGGCCACCTGACGAACGCGCATAATTTTGTTTTCTTTTAGAGAACAGTTATAATAATTGACAAAATGAAAAGAGCATGGCGTGTTTTTTTTTAACGCCCTTCATCGAGCACGAGCTCCGTGCCTTCTATCGTGCTTTGGATGCGCGCGTGTGCTCGAGATTACGAGGCACCGGAGCGTTGTCCAAGGTTGGAGGCTCACGCTGGAGGCTGGACAATTGAAGCTCCTCCCTTTTGTGCTCACCTCGTCAGTGACTATAGTTGCTTCAATAGTTTCCTCCGGTTTACAGATAAAGCAAATTGAATATAATTTCGAATCTGAATTTGATGCGGAAGCGAATGTTGTCACGTCCCAGTCAAGATGCCTTAGGTACAGAGGCAAAACCGGCGCAGTGAACAGCGTTCTTGAGCGCGTACTGACTCAGAGGTTCCATGGCATTCTCGAGTTCCTATCAGCCGACCCAGGCTGATAGTAAGTACCAAGGTACACTCTTAATCTGGGGCTGGCAAACGTCACGGCCATAGCCGTGACGTTCAAAGTTTTCAGGACTTAGCCGCGAACTGATCCGGCCCCGTCAAAATAGCCGTGTACAACGTCACGGCTGGAGTGAGCCCCTCCCTCTTTAATGGTGCGAAGGGCTATCTAGGTGGCTCCGTAGGCGGCCCTGTAATATTTGGCGGCCCGTTTGTGCAGGGCCGGCAAAAACGGGCCGGCTATGCGCATAATAGCGGAAAAAACACTCTGCTCTCCGCTAGATGGCAGCAGTTGAGGCCGCCCAGCGTTCCCCGCGGGCGCAGCCAGCGGGCACGCATGCGAATAACGCTAATTCTCTTCTCGGTGGTCAAGGACAACGGATTTTGAATGTACGAAGTACGAATCTAATCGGAAGCATCTGCGGGTGACGTTTGTTTTCATATCTTGGTGATGGCAGCCTATGTTAAAGTGTGCGTCGAAGCCGCGTGTCAGTGAGTTAGTTCTTCAGGATGCTCACGTCGAAGGATATCAAAGGAATGCAACGCGGCGGTGTAACCATGAGGGAACATGTGAATGCGATGGCGTCGCACGGCCCGCTGCTCTGGCGGCACGACCAGCGCGACCAGCACGACCACCACTTCTGGGCCAACTTGGCTGGTGCTGTTAGTGCGGGCACAGTCCTCGTCAGCACAACCGACTGGGTAATTATGTAGCTCACTGGCTAATAACGGAATAGAGTCAAGTGTTGAAAAAGTTCCTAACTAGTAAGTTTTGTCTCGCCAACAGAGGACATCTTGAACCCTGTCCTGGACGATACAGGTATCTATACACAATATTTTTGTATTCTAAGAAGCACGTTTGGAATCGCCTCTTTTCATATTATTCGGATACCGGCTGGCGTCGCCGGTGGAAAGCGGAACACAGGTTTACTGTCCACCTTAGCATGGACTTACCGCAACGGCTACAAGCGCGGACTTTTCGCGTTTGACGCCGGCTCGGCTGCGCACAAGCACTTGTGGAGGGTGACTATTTGTAAAGTAATCGGGTCACAATCGCAGCCCTTACGGTTTGCCTATGGTAAGGTGAGGCAGAGAAAGCTAACTGCCAATGCCTCAACGGTGGCCACCTGCATTTTACAGTGACAAGGTGTAAATAGTTTATAGGGGGGTACTTTTCTCTTGCCGAAGTGTCCGCCGATACAGCACGGCGTATACGGCGCACTCATCAGCTTGCCGTCCGAAATATATAGTCGCGCGTCTCAGGCCGGCGTCGACGATCGCGTTTATCAAAGGAGGACGGCCACACAAGGAACATTTATACTGAAATTGATGATGAATGTAACATCTAGAATACACCAAGTTTTTTCTTGTGTGTGCACCCTCCTTTACTCACGCGACCGTCGACGTCGGCCGAAACGTTTTTTCTGCGTGTACGAGCCTTCAGGGGAGACGAGCTCGCGTCCCTGCGCCAGACGTCCAAGCGTGACATGTGAGGACAATCTCCGTCTACCGCATCGCAGCCGACGAAGTACCGCTGTCCGCAGTGAAGGTGTGCCACATTGATTGCTGATTGCTTTAAAGTTTAAAGCATGTTGAGCTCTAATCGGTACGCGCCCGGAAGCGAGAAAGACAGGCAGCAGTTCTGCGCACGCCCAAGCAAAGAAAATATACTCGGGTGTCTGCGTCTCAGATGGCTTCATTCCAGCTGTCGCTGTCCACCATCTTACGCAGAAATCTTACCAATTTTTTATGAGTTTGTGCTCATGATGTAACGAAGTATACATGTGAGATCTTATTTCAGGCACAAAGTTGGGGTCGAATTTGGATTATTTATAAAAAAAGATTTCTGTTGGTGCAATTGCGCGAACCGCAAGTCGCACACATTTTTGTCGTCTTGTTATTAGCAATTGAAACGTCTAAGGCGGCAACTGACCTTTTCCAACCTATCGGAGGCAGCATGCCTGACTCCTTCGCATTTCCCTACATCTTAAGCTACTGAATATAACTTTTTGGTGACACTCTAAGAATAAGCTTTTATTAGGCTAACTGAATTTAAAAAATGTATTGTATTAAACAATATTTTTAAAAAAATGTCAAACTATCTTTTCTACAATATTTGACGCAGTTTAGCAAGGTCTTTAACCTGGCCTGACCATACTTCTAAATTTATTAATTACAGAAAGTTAATTATTCAAAATCTTTGACACCATAATTATCCGAACGTCAAATTTTAAGAATTTTCATATTAAACAAAATTAGCTTTTTATGTGCGACGTGCAGTTTTTGAGCAACGATTTAGCCGGTGTTTTCATGACGCAACCTGTATGGTATAGCCATGGACCTGTAGATCCTGGCAAGTGGAAAGCCTCAGCTCCCCTTCCTGGTTGCATCAAAATTTACTGTTTTGTTCCCACTCTTCAAACTGCCGCCAGAGCTACAGGGTCTATTCATATGGCGTCAGACTGCTTTTTAATGTCGAGTAACTACACACAAGCATGGCCGCCGAAAGAAAATGCGGTTATCTAATTGGCGAATTTGTTTTGCCTTATTTTGTTTTCTGCTGTGTTTACGAATACACGTTAAGTTAGCGGCCATGTTTGTGGCCCACGACTCAGCATCTGAATAGACTCTAACGTCCAGCAAGCTACTTTCTCAAAAAACCTGCTGTTCGCTAAATTTTAAAACGTAATTAGGATACAAGACCTGTTCTCTCTCCCTTATTTTCTTATAATAAAATTCTGAAAATTCTTAATCGCAGCAGCATCATGCCTTGACGACAGAGGCAACTGGCTTTCGGACGTGCCGCGGAGACCCGTCTTATGGCATGAAGCTCCGGCAGACTGCAACACACTTGGCTCGGAGAGCGCACCTGCAACTGTGGCGGGTCCTAGTTCACCAAGTGTGTCAAGTGAAAGCAACGGCCATGCTTCCACCAATGTTTCAGCAAGTGACACAAGTTTTCATATACTTTTCTATTTTATTGTTTGAAAGTGGTATTTATTACAACAAGGCACCACCTGTATCTTACGCTGTGCATCTAATTTAAAGAAATAAATGGATTGTTTACCTGCGGACCCACTGTTCTTTTAAATGTTTAGAATTCATCGGCCTTGCCCTTGAAACAATTCCTGTATATTTACTTTCCCCTAGAGCACTCGGGAAGTCAATCGCTAATTTATACAAATTGAGCTTGGTAATGATTCTCCAATATATATTGCGACTCAAAAATAAAGTTGCGACGTGACTTCTCACAAGAAGACGTCAGGCTCAGTATCACGTCACAGCTTCGATTTTACGGTGAAATTTTCCTGTACTTCTCATTCGCCTGGCTTTCTTCATGGATCACAGTCCTGGACCCTCCGAGATACTCTGCGGGGAAGTGCACGACGGGACATTTTTATAGCCAGCAGAAAACGGGCCACCTAGGAAACGGGCCTGCTAGAAAACGGGCCCGCTAGAAAACGGGCCCGCTAGAAAATGGGCCAGATAAAAAACGGGCCGGCAAGATCCAACTTGTCACGGCAAATTTTGGGGCCACCTAAAAGGGGACGGCAAACGGGCTGGCAATTTTAGGTGGCCTCAAAATTTGCCGTGACAAGTTGGATCTCATTTGTCACGGCTATAGGTGGCTCCCTAGGTGGCCCCAGATTAAGAGTGTAGTCGTGCCATGTCCGGTGCTACCATCGATGTCGACATATCAGCGCGTGATCCCGCACCAAAATCACCCGAGTAGCCTTCGGCAGTTTCGCGAAATGTGTCATAATTCTCGTAACGATTCGGTTATTTGTTGGGGGAATCTTGCGATGTGCGACCCTCGAGAGAATTGAAAACCAAATTGTCGGGAATCGTGAAACTTTTAATAGACAAATTCGGAAATGTGAGACGATCGAATACCTTCAACACCCATGCAATGTGATGCATCCACGATCTTTCGGAGCATTTACTAAATGCGGCAATAAACAACTTTAGTCACTGTCAACTAAAAGAAACGTGGGGCGTCGCTCATTATGCTCAGACTTCTTGGTTGGTGATTCGTTCTTCGGGGATCTTATCGGCCGATGCCGCAAAACATCGTTGGCGGTGCACGGGGCGTTAATAAGCTGTTGGGGACTCGGACATGTCCCGCACTCTTATCAAAAGGTGTCCCTATAGTCCTCCCTAAAGGGAGGAACGCTCTTGACACATATGTTCCTTCAGAAAGGGAGAAACTTTCTTCCTGAAATCAGGGGAGCAAAGTTCCTCCGTCTTCTGCATCTCATTATGGCGGCCCCGAATCGAGCGAATCGAGCTCAATAAGGCTTAACGATGACGCTACGTCAATTGCACGGGGCGAGAGAAGCAGCAAATAAAAACGTAACACCAGCTTTCTGCGAACTGTATTTGTTTCCGCAGCCGGCTTCCTCTCGCAGGTGAAGAAACTTGCGTTTCGAAAGCAGCCACTCGGTCTTCTCATCGTCAGCACTGCGATGTTTAACGGAGACAACCGGTACCCAGTTACTTTGCGCACTTTACGTCGTACCTTTGCTATTCCTGGAGCCACAATTCCTTCGTCAACCGCACATCACGGAGGAGTGGTAAACCATTCGCGAAACCAAAAGCAGCCTCTCAAAAAGAGCAGATTCAGAGCAGCCTAGTTGCACGGTAACCAGAAGTTATGGCGAAGCGTAAAGCCGCCTCGCGTCTGCGCCTTCGTGCCCCTGCAAAAACCGACCGTGGCTTCCCGCAGTGCTTGGCTCCAGAATGGCACCGTTGAGGTCGGTACTCTGCTCCGCAAGCGGAGCATATACAGTTACTCTAGGTCTATGCGGTGCCTGGAACGCGTCTCCGACTGTTGTGTTTAGCGTCCTATTCCGCCCATGCGTCGAAAGAGGTCCAGATAGTGGCAAGAAATGACGTCACCAAAGCCGGAGCGTCACGCTGTCGGATGTCGCGATCCTGGTGGTCGGTGGCGGGAGTTCCGGCAAAAAAGGACGAGCAGACGTGAGTGTCGCTGTCGCAAGGAGGTTATAAGGGGCAGGAGGTGGCGTCCGTATTCTTCATACATGGAGCGAAGTGTAACGGAAGTAGGCGTGGCCACGAACTCCTCTCAACCAATGGGGAGCTCGTCAAATTGATTTTTGGGGCAAACAACCCTCGTTGCCATGGCATTTCCGTGGCAACGCTGTTGTTTGCCCCAATATTTCATGGCAGCGTTGGCGGCGTCCACTGAATCGGTGTCGAACAGGCGAGATTTGGAGCCCTACACTTGCCTCACCAGTAGGAAGTCGGCGCGTAGCGGACGCTCTCGATATCGCGCGACCGCGCTTGGAGCGTCGGCTCGAACGAGTCGTCGTAGCGCGGCTTTGGAAAGCGATCGCGTGTCAGTCGTCGTACGCACGGACGCTGAGAATGGCATCGCCTTTTGAGAAAACCGTACAAACCCTGCTTCCAGAAGGTGTTGGTTTCACTCCACCGTGATGAGAATGCGGGTTAGCATCGAAACATCTTTTGGTGCGCCGATCGAATCGAAAGCCAGCCGCGACAGCGAGCAGACAAAGCAGACCGCAGGCACGGAGCAGACGTAGCCTAAGCCTAACGACCGAGCGGAGAGCAGACGATGGGAGCCTGGTTGAATTCAGTTTAGACAAGGAGGAGTTTGGATGAGAGCGCGTCCGTGCGCGAGGCAGTCTGGGATTGGGTTCTTTTTCCGGCGTCGCTGGGTATGACGTCATGACGGGTCCTGCCCTATTTAAACGTCCTTGCACTGTCGTCACGAGGTCCAAACTTTGGGCTGCCGAAGCTTTCCTGGGCTGCCAATCTACAGAGCGACCTGCAGCGGAGCAGGCGTCTGCCATATTCACCGCCGCTGCTGGGCACCGCCAGAGTAGCGGCCGGCGAGAGCATGACATTTCTGTGGCGTCATCGGGCGAAAATCTAAAGACCGCTTCTCTGGACGCGCCAGTCGGACACATGTTTCAGGCACCATACACCCGGCCTGCAGTTCTATGTGAACTCTGTGGTTTGAGCATGCGCTTGGCTCCGTCGTGACTGGTTTCAGCGGAACAAGTCTCCAAATGTTAGGTGCAGGTTGCTTCTATTGTTTCCCGACTTCTTCGGGTTATTCGCTGTTGTTCTCCCCAATAAGAAAATTGTCTGGGAGATCCCTTTTAAGGCCGGTTCCTACATGCAGTGGAGCGCTGATACAATACTGTTGACGTGTCGTCAGCTACTTATCGTCTGCCATTAGTAACAGTTTTGATGGTGCGGTACAAATATGGTGAACAGTCCCGTTAGCACGGGCTTAGTGAAAAGTCAGCGCTGTGCTTATAGCGCTGCGATGTATGTGTGATTAGGCCTTTGTTGTCTTATACACTTGTTCTCGCAACCGGAGACCTTTTCTTTAACGGCGCCGCCATCTTGAGAATTGCGGCGCCGACGACGCCGTCTAGCGGCTTAGAAAAGAAATACCGGCTAGTTCTGGCAGCACAGCTATCTGGGTAGGCAACGGTGTGGGTATGGGGGGAACTTGGCTAGACTTGGCTATGGTGGGCTGCAATAACTTGGTTGGATCTTGTCCTGTTGAATCCAGCTGGCTACTCACAGGCCATCACCTTGCCTCCTCGAGAGAACGAGGACGAAGACGGTGGGGTGTTTCGATGAGTTTCCACAGCGAAGTATATATGCGCAGTTTAATGTAGTCTATGCAGGTAAGCTCTCGGTATTTGATAGCTCCATCTTGGGTGGTGGCATCTAGACTTTCTCATATCTTCCTCATACCATGGGGCTTGCAGTGATAACCTAATTGGACCACCAGCACCGGGAATTAAAATCGGTCCTCTTGTCGTAGACGAAGTGGTCGTGAGCTTAAACGTGACGTTGAGTCTGCAACGAATCTCTCGCGATTCAAGCTCGCAATCGACTGACTTTGTAAATAAAGATTCTTCGGGAAAATGCGAAGCTCAATAACATTGCAGCCACACTCGCGCTGCAGCTTCTTGTGCTCATATCACAGTTTCTGCTATTGTTCTTATGCTTTTTAAAATTATTTATCCATCCGACGACCACGCAGTGGTAGCCAGACAAACGTAGATTTTCGGAAAGTGCAGCACGGTAAAAAGGAGCACTTGGAACTAACTCATGCACGACGTCCGTTTTTAGGCCTTTTCGCCCATACCCTTGGCGGTTGCGTACCCTGTGTCAGCGGGCAATCCAAAAATGCACCAGGTCGAGGGTACGTCAGTTACTGCCTGGTTTGAGGTTATGCGAAAAAGGTCTATAATCTTCACGAGAAACACCTGTCCTACTGGACGCACCTTGTATACCCTCTCAAAGTGACGACCTTCTCTGGTTAATCTAAAAATACTGCACAACAGAGTACATTCTCCGCCTCCAGCACACGCTCGTTGCCTTCTCTCCAGGCTTTGGCTGCACGTGCTCCAAAGCGCTATCAAAGGCAGCAAGCTCGCACTAGATATGAAGCATCTACTGAATTCTTAACCTGGCACCGACAATAAAATATGCACGCGATTTTTCCCACCCCTTATGAATATGTGGTTATGTATAAGGTGTTGACTATTACCCGGCCATATTGCACGCTTTTTTTTTTTACATCTCTGAGGAGATGCATTATCTTTGCGGAAGGGGTAACTTGCCATGCGTGTCACGACCAACGGGCGGCGTACCGTCTCTCGCCCCGTGTTCCAAACGCGAACAGACCTACGCACCGAACCAAGCACATGCAACGCCCGCACTCACAAAAAAAAAAAAAGAAAAACAAGAAATGGAGAAGAAAAAAGAGCTCCCCTTACCCAGCCCTCGAGCGCATATTGAAACAAACGAGGCAGCATCCATTGCAATATCTCTACGGGGGCAGGCGCCCAGAGGGTTTCCCCAGGATTCTAATCAAGGGGGTGTCCCAATGGCTCGGAGGGGGGGGGGGGGAGGCGATGCGATGCGAGGCGAGGCTAGATAAATTATAAAACTGTTTCTTTTTTAGTCCACTAGCTAAATTACAGACGTCTATTAACCAAATGCTCATACCCGTAATGTATGTTTCCATTTCTCTATATATACACCTAAAAAAATGTTTTCTACTTAATCTAAAAAAAAAAAATTCCTTTTGTTTTTTTTTAGATTTAAGGGGAGTGTTCAGGAAAACTAGGGGGTGTACACACCCCCCCCTAGGGAGGTCTGGGGAAATCCCTGCAGGCGCCGGTCCATGACGTGACGGGGCAGACTCGCGGCACGCACTCTGGCCATTCATTTGGGGAGCAGGCGTCGGGCTCGGGCACCCGGTGCCGTCGCCGCCGCTCCCCGACGCCGACGAAGGCGCCTCGACCGCCGCGGCATCGGCATCCCGGCCCAGTGACGGCGACGACGTCTCGTGTACACCGCATGAGCGGGAACAGTGCCATCCATCATGCGGGTCAAAGGAAGCGTCGAGTCTGCACGCCGCGACCAGCACCAAGTGCCTTGACGAAGAAGGATTCACTACCTGTTCATTTATTTTTTTTTCCAGCAGCGGCTGTTAGATTTTTAATTTACGGAGCGCTGTATTAGCCATTAAATGTGCGCTTACTTTGGCTTTGCTTTGAAATAAAAAAAATAGCTTGATATCGTAGGTAGGCGGGTCTAATATTCTGGGTGTTAAGCGATGTACAGGGTGTTTCACCAACGACTAAGAATTATGTTTTAAAGGCACTTGAAGTAATTAAATTATTTCATTGTAATAGATGTATTGACCGTGGCTAAACTCAGGTTACGAGTGTGAAGCGATAATTAGCAAATTCATAACCTAAAACACACTAGTTATGTTTTGAAATTTCCGCCTTTTCAGGCATCTTTCTATTAAAAATGTGCTACCCATCGTCAAAATATGCGCTGGCTGTTGTTAAAATTGTAACGAATAAATTCTGCCCCGCTTTATTCTTCGACAAATTAAAGCCGTGAGGAGGCGAGGTACCGAAACTAGGCGCAAAAAGAGCAGTGGAAGACCCACCCGGAAGAGACGTCAGCCTCCGCAGCGGGCGCGGACCAGTCATCACGAGCCAATATGGTCATGCGGTCGTGATGCACCAGACACTCTCCTTGAGCGCGCAGCGTCAGCACTTTCTTAATTCGAAAGCACTAACGGTCCCATGGAGCGAGCCGACGTCATCAGCTTTGAAGCCGCGCCAAACGGCACCTTAAATCCTTTCTCCGAGTGAAGCCAGCTCCCAGCTATGAAACCACGCGAAAAGCCTAGCCAAACGGCACCTAGTTTCCCCGATCCCAAAGGAGCGGAGTAAAGCTGATGGATTTCGGCTTCGCTCCCATTGGCCGCCGCGCGTCGACGAGGTTCCCATTGGCCGCTGCGCGTCAGTTTCGACGACCGCCACCCGATGGCGCTGCGTGTCCGCGAGGCAGCGGCTCTACCGCTCCACGCCCAAGGTCAGCGCGCGCGCCGAAGACAGCTCGCGCGTTCGACCGTCGACGCAAGTACGCCGCAGACGAAAGAAGGGAGTGGAAGAGCAGCGTGCATGCTTTCGCATTCACAGCTCATAAGAAGTGCTTAGGTGTACCTCGAGCCTTTATTATTTAAAGTACTATATACATTTTTGAAGTATTCTCAGTATATTGTGTAGCTGGCCGGAAAGTCCCACTCTGGTCAAGGGGACGCCAATGGTACTTCACCAATTTATTCGGCGTTATTTCTTCTATTGGCTTTCATCTTGCGAACTCTCCACTGGCAGCTACGCAGCGATGTGGCGAGTTCTGTCATTTTATTATCGCTCCACCGCCAATGTCATTGCGGCATCAACATACTAGGCCACGCCCTAAATTTCTTGAGTTGTCAGTAACGGTAGCTGGAGAACATGCAAGCACTCACTGAAGGGCTCTGACGATGTAAACGTCCTAAACCACACTGTCCCGCCGTCGGTTTCACGCGTACATTTGAAAACCGTGACACTGCCTGAACTGTGTTTTGGGGCGCTCTCTTCCTGGTATGATGGCATTTCTTCAATAATGGTTTGTAATAGGGTCGGCGGCGCTTATATGAGAATTGGAGTGCCTCCCGCGCGGCGCGGATGTCGACTTCCTTCTGGGTATCCAAGTAATTAATCCTTCGCTGGGAATCCTCATAAGCAGGCACCTTCGAGGGACCCGCGCGCTCCCCGAGAATGCCGAGAATGTGTTCGAGCACGAGTATGCGGAAGGCGAGCGCGTATGAGGAAGCTTGGACGTGAACTTCAAAGATCGTCGAGACCCAGTGTTCAGACATGCGCGTAGACCGCTTAAACTCAACGGCAACGCCGGCTGACGTGGGAGTACGCTATATGCATCTTTCCAGCGTCTATCTCTCGGGTGAAAAAGTGCCGAGTCGCGGGAGCTTTGGACGCACGCTCGGAGAATGATATTCCGCGGGAGAGAGCTATAATGCGCATGCCCAGAAGTCGCTCCACAACCCGGAAGGCAAAACCGGCAGCGCACAGAAGGCAAGTTGTTGGAACGGTTTATGCACAACGTGAAAACTCGCGCTTGCGGTTCTCTGCGGCGAGCAATCGCGAGTCGAGAAGATGTAGCTCGCCTGCTTTCCTCTCAACCTGTCGCCGCGATCCCCGTGGTCCTCTCGCCCTGTTTTTGAACGGGATACCGCGCGGTGCACGATTCAGATTTGCCGCGGTGCCTTCAGCTTCGTAAATGTCCAGGTCAAAATGCAATTTTTCTTTTTTGCACTTACGATACTCTGAATGGGGGTTCTCTTCGTTAAATATGTGTATTGAAAAAAAAAAAAGTGACAGCCAGGTTTACTATTTTGATCCGACAGGTTTTCGATAAGTCTATACATTCCGTTTTACCTCGCTGCCACCGCCGTTCTTGCCACCTACACCGGTAAATTAACGAAACTACGAACAACCCTGAGACAGACAAAAAAGACTGCACAAACACGAAGTCTCAACAGACTTCCTGTTTTGTACTGTATTTCTTCTTTCTTTCTTTTTGCCTCGCTCTAATTCTTTTTTTCTTTTTTTTATGTTCACGGTCGTGCATTACTGACGTTCGTCAGTGAATCTAAAGAATTATCAGCGGACACGCCTCGAGTGGGCCGACCATGTTTGCTTTATACATATGTACGCTTCGAACTTATCTGCGGACAGTTTTTATTTTACCAATGGGACCGTCATGCAAGGGAAGAAGCACGCCTGTGTCTGCAGACTCGCTTTTGTACGGTGTATTAGCAGTGGGACCACGGCTTCGATATGAGACTAAAAATAGGTCCCACGCCACGGGTCCTTCGATTGTGCCCATAAAACAGAAAGCATACGCTTTCTATGTCGCAATAAGCGCCCACCTCCAGCTTTTAAAACTGTTTTTATTTATTTTTTATTTTTATTGATAAGCTAAGGACATATTGAGCGCACGCCTTAGCAAACGCCTGAGCCCACCGAGCTATACTTCGTTTCACTTTATCTGCGAGAGAAAGCCAAAGCTAGAAGCACGAGACCAGCGCTTTTTGCGTTTCTCCCTAGCTCGCGCGCTCGAGCAAAGCCTGAACGCACGGAACTTTCGTGCTCGCGCTTCCAGCTTTGCCTTCGCTCGCACATAAGGTGAAACCAACGTTGGGTGAAACGAAGTATAGCAGAGGCGCTCCTTCGTGTCAGCTGCTTCTCCGAACACGCCGGTGCGAAGCGGTGAAGCTTGAAGTGAGAGCGCTGCCGGCACAAAGCGGGCTTAGCATTAAAAGAAAAATGAAGTCTTTTTTGACACCCCCGCGCTGCTGCTGTGCGGTTTTGTTGAACCAAGAAAAGGCTTACCTTACCATCTGTCTTTTTTGTTTTCTTTTTTTTTGCTCTCGCGTCTAAGAAACGTACACTTCCATTTTCGTTCGCGATTATTTTGAATTCTGTGGGTGCTTATTAGCGGCGAGATGTTTTGGTGGCGCCCTCGTGTGGTTCCCTCTCGTGACGTCATTACCTTGCCAACAACAAGTTCGATGGTGTTTGTCATGAGCATGGTGGGAGCTTGAAATCATAGCGCTTTGAAACCAGCTCTGTCATAATTGAAGTTCTTACATTCCTCTTATTTCCATCGATGAAAAATCCTTCGCGGACGTCATAGCCGGCATTCGGCGAATCGTGGAAGGTCGACCACAGCGACGCTTTTGCCAAAGCTACAAACGCGAGCTAGCCCGCGCTCCTGGTTTTGAGACGTACCTATCTAGCTCGAGTGCTCGTTCTGCGGAAGAACGCTTCGAAGCAGCAATCTCGAGCTCTCGTGCTTGTGGCATTGGCTGCAATCTCGGCCTAAGGGTGAACGGGGTACAGGTGTTTTATGGCAGGCAAATGACAATGTCGGGTCGGTAACCACTGCCACTTAAATTAAATTTATCGCGTGATTTGGCTCCGCGCAGACAGTTTGGAAACGCCAACCTTCTCCCTCGCCGTCAAGGTCTCCGACCCTCCCGGTGTTCTTTCCTGAAGGCGTTTTGCGATGTGTCCTTACGCTCTACGGGAACCAAGATACGAAAGTTAGCGTAACGGCTGCCTTCGCGCGTACCACTTCACGAAATATCGACGACCTTGTCAAATGTTCCAGACATAGATATTTCCGAATTGAAGTGTAATTTTACGCGGTATTCACACCGGGAGAAATCCGCGTAGGGTGTGTGTGACGTCAACAGCAGGCGCAATATCTTTTTCTGCTTCATATTTCCCTCTGACGAAATGCCGGGGGAGGGACGTCAGCGTTTGCAGTCCAATCGAGCGGTTTCCACACTTGTCACCACCGGACACGAATTTAGCGAACTCTACATTTTACACCAAATAATCTATTAAGGCGAAAGCCTTAAATGTCTCATTGTTCAGTCCTTTAGCGAAACCACATCTACGACACGAAAGGTACCAAAACCCACGGTTTATTACTGAACCACGAGATGGCGTTGCTTGTTCCAGAATCGGCGGAGGCGAGCGCGCGGCGCAAACCCAGCGGGAGAGGAGGACACTCTCGCTCGAGCAGCGGTAAAGAGCGGCCGTACGACATGGCGTGAGATTAACGGCGCCAAAAGTGCGTCGTCAGAGAGCGCGCTGTCTTTGGAGGTTCGCCATAATCAGGACCACAGCCGACGTCAGGATCCGAGTGAGACAATGAAACGGCGCCAAAAAGTGCGTTATCAGAAAGCGCGCTGTCTTCGGAGGTTCGCTATCACGTTTACATAACCACTGAGGCGAATCAGAGGCAATGAAATTAAGAAGGATCACAGGCAGAATTAAGAGGAATCAAAGTGAATTAAGTAAATCATGTGTCTGTCTTAATACATCGGCGCTTGGGCTTTCGCTTTCAAGTCATCTTAGGGGTAACATAAGAGACCCTGTGAATTTTGACAAAATATTATTAAAAACAAACTGATCCGCCGCCAAACCAGGATTTTTTTATGTCGCTCGAGCATCCCTCCCTCTTTTCGCCTCGTAGCTGACGTCATACCGCCGCATCGCAAAAGCCTGATGTTTTCATTGTGTGGTTCGCGCACCGAAGAGAAATCCCCAGGATTTCCCCCTCATGTGAATGTCCCTTTAAATTCACTCCAAGAAAAGTATTATTGGTTGTGATTTTCTGCGTAATAAACCTCAAGGACTTACGTTAAAAAAAAAAAGAATAGGTTTACTATTTTTACAAGGTATACAGACGCGGCTAGGTTGTTGTTGTTTTTATTCGCCGATGTTTTTATTCGCCGATGATAAATAAATAAATAAATAAATAAATAAATAAATAAAGTTTGTTTGCAAACAAGCTCGCTGCCGCCCGCTATCGGCGGACCTTTGCGCGCTTCCGGTTTTACTTCTTCTTTTCCTTTTGTCTCACAACCTTTTGTTATTTGTACTAAGTTCTACAAAGCGCTCAGGTTCTTACAAACGTATACCAAGTACTTCTCCGATGAAAAATCTTCTTACCCGACCACTGTCCGTTGTTGACGAATAAATGGGCACCAAAAACTCTGTGGTTCCCTCGTGGCACCAACCCCCGCCAAATGCGGTGAATAGACCATTTGCTGTCTTACCCAAGCATCAAGGAGAATGCAGGGATTGGTGTCTCCACGCGCCACACGCTTACGCCTTTCCTGTATAAAAGATTTGAAGTAAATATGCCAAAAGAAAGCATTGACGAACGCGCGTGCAAGATGCCATTTGTTTTAGCTTTTTGCTTTGGAAAAGTTACTACTGCTGAGGCCAGCACGTGCGGCGCGTGGAACACCAATCCCTGCATTCTCCTTGATGCTTGGGTGAGACAGAAATAGGTCTATAGAGTTGTCGTGCGCTCGGATCCTTGACTACCACAATACATAAAAGAACGCTTCACCATAGAAAGTAAAATCCTCAACAAGGTTTTTTTATTTTTTTTCTTCCTGCGCAGTTTAAAAGACACAACGTCGCCAAGTGACAAAACGCAAATGCCGCCAGTAATTGGGAAAACTCGAGTACTCGAGTAGGCGCTTAGTCGGAGGAACAAATGAAATACTTACATAACAAAATTTACAGATAAGGAAAAACAAAAGCTGAAAAATTTACAGATAAGGAAAAACAAAATCTGAAAACACATAGAAGTCACCAGAAAGACAAAACGTATTGAAAGTGCCGTGGCCCTTCCCGACAGCGAAAGAGTAGGGACGTTTTCGTTGGCGGTTTTCGCCGTCCCGCAACGCTCTTCGCAACCCGCTAAACAATACCCGAAACTCTACAGTCAATGCCATCAGCGCGCAGGCGCAGTAGCGGCTTCTTCGTTGCAGAGGGCTTAGCGGAGGGGAAACACGGTCTACGAAAACTTCCTATTGTATGTAGCAATTAAGAAAACGATGTTCTTACTCTCTTTTTTCTCCGTCTTTTTTTTGTATGTGTGTGTCTGTGTGTGGGGGGGGGGGGGAGCGGGTTGCGTTCTTTCTTGCCAACCTTTACGGCTCTTTTCGCTGATGGTAGGGGATACTCCTGACTTCCCCTATTCCTGGCCGCGACGCCAGACAACCGGGAGATCACGGTTTCTACGCGGCAGGCTTGGTCGCGCCTGCCACCGTGAAGCGAAGTGAGCTTCCGTGTCAGCCTTCTTTTATATATATATATATATATATATATATATATATATATATATATATATATATCCAGATAGTATACATTCTTCGGTCGGCCACACATGGGCTAAGCCCACAACAAAATAACCCCGCCTAAATCCCGCACCACGGCTTTCCAACTTTGCGCTTCTAGTTTTCGCCATTATTATCGAATCCTCGACCGTCTAACTTCTCCGCGCACTTTTTTACAGTTTAGGCGGAGGACTTTAGTTCCTTTTCTTTACTTCTTTGCTCATCGTGAGCTTTACGCCATCGCCGGGCGTCAAGGGCCCGCAATCTCCTCCACTCGACGGCCCAAAAAGCGATCTATCACGGGAGCGTTTGGCCGGGGATTTTGACGTCCTCTGGAATCGCGGCCGCGGTGCCGCACCTCACGCGGCCGGGGCCCGCGAAAACCCCAGAGCCGTTTTTTCCTGCCAAGCATGTTGAATCGCTGTTTGCGGCCGCCCGTGCTCTGCGCCGTGCTGCTCGCCTTTCCGCTCGGCGGGGCAGGGTACATTTGGAACGGGACGCACATGCGTTATGCCGCCAATCTGCCGCCCTCCAAATGTAGCCCGCGCTGGGCACCCCCACTGGTGCTTCGTAGTACGTCTACGCCAACAGTTGCGCATCGTCGGCTACTGCAAACATTTGCGATACACGCTCAAAAAATAAAAAAAATTTAATGTTTTTTTTTGTTGTTTGTTTGTTTGTTTGTTTGTTTGTTTGTTTGTTTGTTTGTTTGGGGGTAGGGAACAAGTAGGTGATTAATCACGGCGAACAGTAGAAGGGTCCAAGGGAATGACGAAGCACAGAATAGGAGTAGATCTGAATAAATGAGAAGTGCGAAGGGACAATGCGGATCGCAAGTTCGTATTTTAATCGTTTGCTAGAACTTGGCGGTAACCTTGCGTCGTGCCTGCTTCTTGTGCGGGAATTAGGAAGTTGAGCGATACTGTGTTTCAATGGTCTTGTAGACTTTTCGGTAAATAGACATAGCCGCTTCTTCTACCACTAAGACTGCATGCCTATTGAAGCGCGATGGCGCACACCGTCCTCACTGAATAAACCGAACAAAAGAGGGGCAATGGCTGGTGTCTGCATTACTTAGCTGGGTAGTACGCCTGTAGAGATGTCTGATACAATGTATACGCCTGAATATGCAACGAAACTGCCGAGGAAAGGTAGAATTGAACAACGGGCTCTTTGATATACCAACAAATGGAAAGATCCGCTTTTTATTATTTGAGGCAGGCGGTTATGTATTTCAGGTGACAATCTCCAAGCCGACTCTTGCTTTTGGTATATTTTAAGGTAGCTTATAAATGTCATCGAGCCTACATTTCCCGCAGAACTATATGACACTATTTATTTTGCTTGAAACATACGTATCTCCAGTAGCAGCCACTTCGGTACGGTGACGATTGTACAGATACGATCGTAAACCACTTGAGACCATATATGACTAAAAACGGGTAACTTCCCTATTTATTTCAGTAATTTGGGCACTATGCCGAACTAGGGTGTAAACAATTACACTGTAGAAGAATACTTCTGCGGGGTACATTTCTAAAACGCCATCAAGAATATACCTGCCCTGGAATTTGATTTGTGTGGAACGCCGTCGACCGCGCTCAAATGTTGTAGTACAGATTAAAAACACTTGCGCGACAAAGTTATCTTAGCTTGGTCGTTCGCTGTTTGTAGATCCCGAAAATATTTAAATACGCCAACTCTCACTACGGGCGCGCACTACTAGTTCATAAGTAATGCACGGATTATTCGAGTACGTAAAATGCGCTATTCGCATATTTGCGTGTAATAGATACTTTCGCTTCTCGGTGCATTCTATACTTTTCAGAAAATCTGCTTTCTCCCAAAGAGATTGGTAGAATGCCAATCACTGCACTCTGCGGTGAAAGCTCGACAAATGACGATGCTCGGGAGCCATTTTACCTGTAAAAGAATTCAATTTACTCTAAATATATTTTTTATAAAGAAAGTTGTAAACGTTTCTTACTGATTCTGGCACGAACCATCGTTTTAAGCTTAAACATATATTCAGCCTCGTCATTCCCTGAACTCCTCTCTACATAGCAGCGACTCACACTCCCAAAGAAACTGGAAAATGAAAGCAACGTTTTCTTTCTTTCTTTTTTTCTTTTTTTTTTAGGTGAGGCAAGAACAGCGTTATTTTAAATGTTCCATTACAAATCTCAGGCCGGAAACCAAATTCTCTTTTATTACTTCTTTTTTTCTTTCGTCTTGCACATGTTTAACACGTGTATTGTAAATCACAACTCGGCGTGCTTCGCATAAAAAAAAAAAGACGCGCAAACATTTTTTTTTAATTTGTATTTTAAGAAAAATAAAGCAATATCAGACAAAATAGGAATTTTGTGATCAATCGATCACATTATAAGACTCCAACATTCACACTGGCATTCGAGTCACAACCTGGAAGCGTATCCGCTCGTTTTCATCATCACTAGCTGCACGTGAATTTGTATAGCATATTTAAAACAACCGCGTTCACAACCGCTTTCTTTTTTTTTTTGCGGATGCCGTTGAGCCGCCATTACTAGCCCGATGAAGCCAATCAAAACAGCACCAAAAGTGCATTGTCACGCCGCTCATCGTCTTTGTGCTTTTGCTATCACCGGCTAAACCAATAACGCACAACAAAAAAAAAGAAAAAAAAGCTGAGGAGCACGAGGCATTCACTGTTCACGATCGCTTCAGCCTGAAATGGCAACCAACCGCGCAAAAGCGATGAGCGCCGTGCATTTTGGTACTGCTTCATTGTCTCTGTCGTACTGTGCCGAACAAAAAGTATCTTTAAAAAAACTAATTAGGCGTTTCAGCACATTTCAGGAATCCTATCTAGGTGCGTACCAGAACATGACGTAAAGATTTAGCGTATTTTTTTGGACTGTATGCACGTTTAATAGTTTAAAATTTACCCGGTGCCGACTATCTAAAGGATTTTTTTATCTAGAAGACTATGTAGGATATTTTTTAGATCGTTTGCTTTGATAAGACGAGAAGGATGACTAACAGAGTATATTAATGTTGATTTATGTATGATATGTGTTCTTTTGGGAGCTAATACAGCTGGCATTTGTCAAGGTGCGAGCCGCATGTGATCATTTTTACGCTCGGATGAGGTACTGCGTCCGGACTATGCAAGGCGTGCGAACTATGCACCGGGTGCGGACCAGAGTTCGGAAAATGCGGTGCTTAATTTCCGAACTCGTGAATCGCCCGAATAATAATCTCTCGTGATTATTCCGCCTTGTGATTGTTCTGCTCTTGTACACACAAAAAAAAGAGAAAAAAAGCAGTAACTTTTTTTTAAGGGCGTTTATGAGTTTTTTACGTTAGGTGTTTTTACATTCATGTACACAGCGCGAGACGCGACTTCATGTACACAGCGCAAACGCGACTTCGGCGAAGTTCTTTTTCTTTTTTTAGTATAAGAAGAAGAAGAAAATAGATGGTGCTATTTTGTTTGAAAGGGTGCAGGGACTCAAAATTTAAGTTAGTACCCCACTATAATAGTTTTAATGAAAATCCTTCAATACTGGTAAAAAAACAGAAAAAACCGGCGAAGGCTTGTTCGCGCTAACAGTGTCGTGCAGCGTGCAACGTAAGCCGAAACTGCCGGGAAACGACAAAAGTGTACTTCCCCGACGCGAAAAGTTGAACAATCAACAACAGACGCGTGAAAATGAGATTACGGTACCTTCCCATATCCGACTCAGCCTAATCGTGCTTGAAAACTGAGCGCTGTTGCTACACAAGTGGCGCTAAAGCGCACGTTTGTAGTTATCATCACTTTTGCTTGTTCATAGATTTTAAAAAAATTTATTTAACCGCGGCCAGAGCGACACGTCCAGATAATGAAGACGGCGACAAGCCCGGGTAGGTGGTAGGTAAAGGTCGAGGTCAGGTGCGACTCGACTCGACCGCAGTGCTCCCAAAACGCGGAAAAGGTGCCGGCTGAGTGAGATAGCCGGGGCCACGGCACTCTAGTTCAACTTCTCGCGTCGGGGCGGCACCACCGGTATCTTTTGGTCGTCGCTCGATCCATTTGGTTTGCTTGGTCCATGACTATGCGTACATCCCGAACTCTGCGCGGCAGCACACATGCGGGTGTATGTGATTGCTGACTCGCATTCTGAACTCGTAACTAAGGCCCAAAACCTCAACCCAGAGTCCCGCAGTGAGTGACACAGCCGTGTTCTTTATCTTCCCCAGCAGCTCCGGCGCCCTGAGCCCGCGCCGTAGCCCGGGATGAGCCAGCCCGCGGCATGGAGCCAGGGCCGGTCGACGACTGCCGCGCTTGCCAGCAGCAGCAGCTCCAGGGGCCCGAGGCCGCGCGGCGCGAGTCCCCGCCCCCTCCCCTGTGCCCGAGTCCCCCGATGACGAGGCGACGGAGCCGAGCATCGTCCGGCGGGCTGGCCGACGTGCCCCACGACCCCGACCTGGACGACGAGGAGAAGGCCGGCCCGGCGGGCTTCAACCGGAGCTTCCTGCGCTGCCTGGTGCTCCTGCTGCCGGTCAGCGTGCCCGTGGTGGTGTACGTGCGCGACGCGGACTCGACCAGGCGACTCTTCCTGTTCGCCTTCGCCCTCTTCCTCGTGCTCATCTTCTCCTGCATCACCCTGGCCGTGGTGCGATCACGGAGCAGGGGCGCCGGTAGCGACGATGACGAAGAGGCCGCGCCCAGGGTAACGGCTCCCATACTGATTCCCAGGGTTCGAAGCCCTGGCCCAGGTGCATGCAGTCTGACGGATACTTTTGCGCAGAAAGGCGCGAAACCTAGTTTTGGGTTGCACGTCAAGTGATCCCCAGAGGATCCAAATTTATCCTCAGTACTCCGCTGGGGCGTGCTAGATGCCCTTCGTTGTTTAGGCACGTGAAAACCACCCAAACGTTTTACAGGATAAGGGCTAGAAACAGCACAGATAAAGAATTCCTTCGCTTTAGATTCCTATGGTCATTTGGCGATGTTACCAAGGCCACTCTGCGCAATTATTTGTCGAAGAGCCTCGAAGCGTGTCTATCTCCAGATTGGAACGCAGGAAGGACAGATCAGGAAGACAAAGAAGCTAAGCTGGATAAATGTCCCGTTTGGCTACTCTGTGCTTAGGGAGACAGAGAGGAGATAAAAGGAGGGGTATAAGGAGGAGATGAAGTAGAGGATTAAAGGCGTCTGCTGAAATTTTTGATCATTATAAACACGGCAGTCTTCACTAGCATTATATGTCCATCTTCTATGAACAGAGTTCAGGCGTGTTTTCCTCGGGGAACATATCAGGTTAGAGACATCCTTTGTTGTATCAGGGGCTGCTAGCGCGTGCCCGAGAAAACTTGTGTGCGATGATAACCAGGATACCGATCACCAAACATGTAACACGGCATTAATTCTGGCTACATCGTGGCTGTCGATCTGAACCGAGTTGCGGTCGAAATCTACTTGTTTTGGTCAAGTAACACAAGGCGCACATTGTATACACCGCTCGCATACATGCCGAATACGCCATGTTAGCGACCTTTCTTGCACTTCAACTTCACTAAATGGCGAAAAATGGAGATATTCGAGCATAAGTGTAGTCGCAGTGTAGTCGTGGAACTAGACGCTTGATCCTTTAACCTACCCAGTTCTACACTCTCGTTCTCAAGCATCTTTTGAAGTTGAGTAACGACGGGTGTAACCAGGTTTGATCCAGTGTTTGATGTTTATAAGAAGTGTTTAAAAAAAATCATAATAACAAAGAGATGAAAGACCAAATATGACAGCGGTTAATCGTCAGTACAAACCTAGTACGTGCTTTTGACCTAACATCATTGAAACTCTTGTTTGCGTTGCATGCTTTACTCAACTCCTTGCGCAGTTTTGGGATGTGTGGTGTTTAACATACCTCCGTCTATTAAACTCCAAACCGCTGTCGCAACATGCGTGTAACTCCCTGCCCTTTCTCCCTGACGTCTGCCCAGGCGGGCCGGAGTTCCTCGAGCCGGGGCCTCCCGTTCCTGCGGGCCATGCCATACCGCGTGGCGCAGGTCAGGAGCGGGCCCCACCGCAACCGGTACCCGGGCTACCGGCTGGCCGGCCAACAGCTGAGCCCCGGGGCCCGGTGTCCCGTGGTGCAGGACGACCCGCCCTGCTACCTAGACGCCCTCAAATGCCCGCTAGCACAGACGCACCAGCACAAGTCCAGGGACGTCGAGACCCCGCCACCAGCCTACGAGGCCGTCTCCTGAGTGTCCCAGACAAGACAGCGGGTGTCCTCTTCTGGAGCCCACCTACTTCCTGTTCATACCATCGTCGAAGCCTGCTTCTACGGACACTCGCACCTACGGTCGGGTAATGCAGGAAATATGTCCCAGCACAGCATCCTCTCCTCCGATCGCGTGAAACCTTCGTGCGGCAACAGCATCCCAGGAATCGCTGGATCGGGCTCTTCTCTGACGACTGCTGCGTCCCTCGTTTCAACAGCAAGGACATCGAGGTGCTGCCCAACCGGTGCAAACGCTGCCTCCTCTTCGGTTTCATGAGTGACGAGCCTCCTCCTGGATAGAACGTGTTGCTTTTTTAGTCTTCGAGATCAAGAAAGGAGACATACCGGCTGAAAGATTTAGAAACGATGTCGTCATCGAAAGCGTTTCCTGGAAATGACTCCTGGACACGATGACTGGTTTAAGCTAATTTTTCCGGAACCCATAGGTGTCCCTGCATATAGTATCGTAATGCATTGTACTGTTTATGGTGGCCACAACGGGAAAGTACACCATGTACGGATAAGAAAAAGTTCGAAAATTTACGGTTTTTTATATGAACTGTTATCGCCAAGCTGCTAAGAAAAACGATAAAGAGCCTTGCATTTCACCGGGGCTGCTCAAGCAGAAAGGAAGAGGCACATCGATTGTTCAGGTATCATCGACTTCGGCAGTTGACGACGACTTGACCTACCAGACGTGTGGCAAGAGGAACGCTCCTCAAGTCAATTAAGTTCTCTAGAAAACTCTGCTTTTGTACCACTTCAACGGCACAGCTCGCGATATGGGTGCGTGCATAAACTATGGCTGCACACGAGACTCAAAGAACAGGGCATAAAAAAAACTGGACGTGAAGCGTAAACGCGAGCGCAATGCCTTGTCGACAAGGATAAGTGGTCAACTCCTTGTGAAAGGCAACAGCCCACTGATCATTTAGTGAAAGAAAGATGACTCCAAAGAAAAGACATAAGCGGCCGAGTGCTGCTATGCTTGTGAGAGACCTTCTTAGATACACCGGCAGCTGTAAATTATTCTTAGGATATCGTGGCACTTTCCTCTCAACGTTTGCAAGTGACCTTTTAGCGACAGCAGCGCCGCTGCTCATGTTGAACTGTTCCCTGTAAGAACATAGACACGTCTCATTGAAATATTTTTTCTCTGATAATACTAACGCAAGAAAACTAAAAAATACAGCTGGTGTATTGTTGTCTTATTATTAGAAGAATTACGTTGCGGCGCCTAATCGCTAGGGGTCCCTTAATACTCAGAGAGCCATTGTTCGCAGTGTAAGGTTTCTATGATACGCGCTATATTGTATTCCTTGTTTAGGAAAATTCTAGTTGCAAACTTCAATACCATTGCTAACACTGTAGTTCCGGACGTTATGCGAGGTTCATTGTTCTTTGTCGCTGGCACAGAAACATTCGAAGAAAAGAAATACCGCCTATTCGAATATTGTGTGACAAGTTTTGATGGGATGTAAGTAGACAGCGCAACACTGATAACGCAAAGACGACATCAGCGCTCTTTCACTTTTTACTTTGAATTGGCGAGCACCAAACTCTATTGCTTGGGTTAGTGCCTCAAGCGAGCTCTTTCCACTGCAGTAATAATTTTGATTATGTCTTTTTGAATCTAGAAGAATTAGATAAAGAGAATAGCGATCGTCTGTTCGCGCTAACAGTGTTGCGTAATGTACGAACCCCTTCTGAAAACTACGCTGCACTCCTGAAATGTGTTGAAGTCCCGCACTATGGGGAGTGGGGGGGTGGGGAGAGAGAAGGCTCAAGCCTGATTCAGATGGTGCGATTTTGCTTCCGAATTCGCAGCTGCAACATTGCCACTGCGAAATCGCAGTCAAAATCGTACCATGTGAATCAGGCATCACGCTGTTTAATATGCAAGTCTGGGACTACAAACTATAATTGCACACGAGTTAACATCGTGGTATCAGTGGGCATGCAAGCCAATAGTTGGGCCTGAGGGCCAGCCCTTGTGCAGTGTTTTTAGATCCACCAGTAAGGTTCAGTGTATTTAAAGGGGTATTTGTCTAGCGTGTCTCGCAGCGAAGGCTATTCGCAACTTTCACGGCCTATAGGGTGCGCACTAGTTCCTATCAAAATGGCTGTCATCAACGACGCGTGAGTAATTCTAATTTTGTCAAATACGTGCGATACTAAGATCTTACCTACATACTTCCAAGTCAGGAAGCTATGAGCAAGCACTTTCACTCTGAAACCGATCATCCAGGAACTAGGAATGCGATCCTCACACCGCGGACCCACAATCGCTAAAAAATGCGAATAACTGCGAGCCTGTGAGTGCGTATAGCCTCGGTAGATACTCTCGCTGCCTGCAAAACAACCATTCAATGCACCACTATCAAAGTGTCTCGTTCAAACTCTTATCTTTGTATTTTCAGTTATATTGCCTACGGGACTTCTGAAATTTATCATATTCAATGCCTCGTCATACATAAAAGTCACCCAAGTTTTTCAACCTGTTTTTTTTTTCTTTTTTTTAATTTTGATATTGTTTTTAAATTTATAACAGGCCATTTTCAAGACTAAGTTATTAACTCATTGCATCAGTGTACGTGCATTCGTGCTGTCGTTGCGCTTTTCTAAGCAAAGTTCTCGCTCTTGTAAACCCTGCTGCGGTCCGCGTTGACTTGAGACGGCAAGCAATTGCTTCTAAATAACGCACTTGTTTAAAGTTTATCAGTCACAGGCAGGCAATACAGGGCGATTCGTGTGCTACATTTCTCTTCCCCTAACACTGCTCGCAAACATTATTATTGTTGTGTCACGTCATTTCGCCACTTGCTTGAACGGGACCAGCATTCACGTGTTTGTCGCAATTTACTGGCAGGTTTAACAATACTGATCGAGTAAGAAAACTCGTCGGACTTAACACATTCGGACATACAAGCATCGACCTCTCGAGGCGTAAATAAAATACATGCTGCCGACCTGCAAGCATCTCCACGATCACTGTCGCGCTCAGTGTGCATTCTAGCTAAAAAAAACATATCTATAGAAACGGAGGACAAAATAGAACAAAACAGAAGTGCAGTGACATTTCCGACAAAACCGAAAACGTTCCTCCTAACTTATTTGCCATTCCGTCGACTGATGTAATCCAATAGATGCAACGTTCGTCGCTATCAGTACCTATTTATAACAGCGCCATTAACCACATAATGTAAAAAAAAGCCGGTGAAAAAATGTTTGATGTATAACGGCAGAACGAAGTTTCTGGTTTGGCGAACGCGGCACCAGCGATTAGCGGACATTAGCAAGTCCGGTCGTTGACGCTTGCCGGTACGAAATCAAGCGTACCGGGTGAACGAACTATACGCTGCCAATTCCGCGCTGATAGTGCGTGGACTCGAAAGCATGAGGGATAAGCCAGAAAAGCGAAGTGGCGCTACTCGTTACCTCTAGTAGGAATAAAAAAATGAAAAATAAAAACTTTCGCGGTATTTCTGATTAACGTGCGTACCATGTCCACATTGTCTGAAGAGGCTTCCAGGGCATCCCTTATTGTTTTCTTTTGTTTATCCTTATCTGGACGAAACTCGCCGAAGGTCACAACAGAGCGGCGCAAGACATTTGGTAGACTATTCTACTACGCGGGTGTTAATGTAATATGATCAGTGCGAATACACATCTTGGTGACCCGCTTCTGCTCGCGGATTATCGTTGACTGTTACAAGTTATAACTGGGATTTTAGTTGCGGCGTTTAATCTTGACAACATTGGGCGTAGCAATTTAATATTTACTGGCCATTATTTCGCCCGAAGGCGACTCAACTGCATGAAATATGTCAGAAAAAGAAAATTACACCAGCCCTGGGCAAAGCAAGGAAAGACGCAATGTCCTTGAACATAAAAAAAAATTATTTTGCTTCGTTCAGTAAGTGATACTTCCTGATCTCATGACCTCAGAAACGTAGTGCTACATGAGACCCCGCATCAACAGCCCCACCATCATTGTAGAGCCTTTATACGAGAGAACTGCCTAATAACTGATGCGATTTGGAGTACTCTTTTTTCTACTAATCCATATTCCACGCAAAACATTTGGAGTTTGTTATCCGATAACACAAAAATCACGAAACCTTACTTACAAGTCAGAGCCAGTTGCGTAGGTAACTTGCAGTTTTCCGTGACGAACGGTGACCTAAGTTTGTGCCTGCAACAACCTCTCGTTTTGACTCTTTTTTTTTTCTTTATTTTTGGGTGTGTGTGGGGGGGGGGGGGGGGAGAAAGGAATTTGCGTACCCACTTGGTTCGCATGGGGAAAATCGGCGTGTAGTGTAGATGCCTCGACAGTCCAGCCACGTTGATCCCACCAACAACAAAAGAGTCAGTGACAAATTCTACCCGAGCGAGTACAGGATTGACTATTTTTCACTTTCCTACTTCCTCGTCGCTAACAACAACCAGCAACAAAATGGACGAATGGGACCCCCAGTCCTCGTGTACGGGTCTATACACTTGGTTTTCCTACGAGTCCCAGCCGACGATACAGTAGCCGGTGGGGACAATTAAGCAGCACCGCTTAAAGCGCAACGTCGCGGCGTGTGTCCTATTTGTGTGCGTGTCCCGGCTAAACCATTCGAGCAAAACAATGGATGCGCTCTGACACCTTGCACTGTTAGTCTGTGCGCATGCATTTGTATGTCTTCAAACCTTCGACTGCGCTAAAACTTGTAATGAAACAAAGTGTAGTCATCTGTTGTTGTTTTTTTGTGTTTTTTTAAGAGTGTGTTTGGCGTTTGTTGATGTGTTCTGAGGACTTTGAAACGTTTACTTAAATGTGTATATTAAATGAGAAGCACTAGTATAAAAAAAACTCGCGCCTTCCGTACTGTCTGATATTTAGAAAGACCATACTTATCTGAATTCCCAACTTAAAGCTGCATAACTTCATTCAAAAGCTGGTAGCGCATTCTTCCCAGAAAGAACAGGGGGAAGGGGGGGGGGGAGCGGGGCGGCGCGGCACACTGAAGTTTGTTGAACTGTTCATCACTGTAGTCGAAGACAACTCTTGGAAAATTCTCTCTGCCTCCTGATCTCCGATACTCATGTAATATAGTGACATATAAGCTGGCAGTACAAATTCGGTTAACGCGGTACACTTAGAGAAGTTCACTGAACCATCCCAGCGGCGCTACAATGTTTCACCACACCCAAAATTGCGGTTATTACGGTGTATTATGTTTACCACTGCGAGCGTGTACATACCTGGAAACCGGAACAAATGAGATTATCTAGAGATCATGCCCGATCGAATACCTTAATTTCTGCGTGGCAGTTCAAGCACAATGTTTTAGATTCCCATCGATATAGTTATTGAATTCAAGTAATTTGAGGTCGCCGTCTATATCCTCAAAAAACCAAACTAAAATTTATGTTTTTTTTTAATGTTTGTCTAGTTTGGCTGTTTTCTCCCTGATTGTGTCCCATTTTCAAACAATCTTACCCAATGAGAAGAAGAAGAAAAAAGGGGGGGGGGGGGGAGGGTCAAGTGTTTCCCATATTGAAAACTTTCGTTCACGTTTTATCCTCCGCCACCGGTTTCAGATTCGGCAGTGCTCTTTCGTTGTCCGATTTACAGCAGCTAAGAGGCAGCGCACTTGTAAATGAGATCCACTTTCGGTGCTCTTCGGCACACGCCAGTCTTAAAGAGGCAAACATCCCCCTCTTTGGTGACGCAGGAGTCTGTAGGGCGTACAAATGAACTCTATAGACTGTCCGTGCCACACGAGTAAAAGCAAACGAACTACTGGCCATATTTCTATGCATTCACTTCATACGTCTGAAGAGAAGTTTACCGCGAAGAAGGGTCGAGTCAAGACTAGAATAGTCATAGCAGTGCCTTTTTTTTATTAAGTTCTTTTGTTTTCATTCTTGTAGAGCGTCAAAGGGTAGTTCTTTTCGTGGAGTCTTAAGAAAACGTATTAAGCACAAAATGATTTTTTATGGATATATATTTTTTGTGAGATCAGCGATTGAAGTTTTCGAAGTAACAGAGATACTCACCAGTAGTGTAGAGCGGTGGCCATTTCGCAACCTCGGATTATTTTATCATCGCAAACACGTGGGGATATGCTTCGTCGAGATATCGCTCTGTTGCCGATGACAAAGGAAAGTGCCCAGCCACAGTCACCGCCAGAATGAGAACGGCAAGGCGTGTCGTGCGAACGCCCGGCCTCCAGCAAGCGCTCCATGCCTTCCGCCGTGCTTTGGCTGCGCGCGCGCCCTCTAGGTGCCTGAGACGCCGAAGCGTTGCCGAAAGTAGAAAGCTCGTGCTGAAGGCGAGACAACTGACGCTCCTCCCCTCTCAATCTTTCAGTGACTGTTTAAAGTCACCAAGGCCCGCGAACATCTTTCCCCGTGGAACGTCATCATTGAACCTCAGCCCGGTGCCGAGTGACCTTCGACGTGTTCATTGGACACGAGGCCCAACCGAACGCTGTGTGTCCAATCGGCATCGTTCCTCGATCCCATTGTGATGACGTCAAAATCCAAATGCACAGGCTTTTAACGAATTTACGCGCAGGGGAACTTGCTACTGTGCTTAATTTTATTAAGAAAAAATATTCGCAAGGACGGGACATTATACTTACGGAAAATTAGGTAATCTTGAACTCGTACACGTGCTCTCACCCGTTCTGAGCGACTCATGAAAACCAGAATAGTATAGTATACTTCCACGCCGCCTCACTTCATTTTAATTCAAAGGATCGACGACCTAAATTCACTGGTTTGACGGCACATGGCCTAAACCGGCTGTGTGTCGAACCAAAATCATGTGAACGTTGAATACGGGTGCGTCCAGCAATGGTCGAGTCACTCGTATACGTTTACCCCGACCCGAAGTCGACTGAAAGGCACGCGCTAATTCCACGTACCGTCTTTTGTAAACCGGCATTTCTTTTTATTTATTTTTTAACACTTAGCGTTTAGAGCGTATCTGATAAAGCATAAAACGTGCATGTTAAAAGTGGAGAGAAAAAAAAACGCGCTACAGTTTGAAGTTCTTCTCCGTAACGGAACGAGAGAAAGCAACATACTTAGAAAAGCACACTTGTTGAAGTCGTTAGAATCGCACACTTATACACAACCCGTAGATGATTGACTTCCACCACTACACGCCACCGTAAGTTAACGACACGTATAACACCAACTCCTAATTCACCCCGTTCAGCGTCTGTATATGCTGGTACTGAAAAAGTTGTTTAGTAGAGCGTTTTAAACTTGGTTTAATGTTGTTGTGTTTTCTGTTTTTTTAGACGCCCGATTTTTTTAGTTTTTACGGCAGACATTTTAAGCTATAAAATGAAATAACCTGTTTCGCAAATTGCATATCTTTTTAAAAAAATGAGACTTCGGCAACCGCCCGAAATTCGTAATATTATTTTCGCACCAATCTTCCGACGGCCCAGGTAAGAGGGAACAAAATGCTCCAAATTAGCTGGATAACTATTGGCGTTATCTCAAAATCAAGTTTAGCTTGTTATTTTATGTTTTTTGTTGTTTTTGTGTGTACAACATACAAACTACAGGTGCGTAAACAAGCTGATCGTAATTATTAGTAGGAAGAGAAAGAGAATCTTGGGCGAATCAAATCCAACAAGAAATTTAAATAATGAGATGCCCAATTGGCTTAGACCTCCCCCTATTAAAACAAACCACAGGTAATTTAAAAGTAACTTTGTACAGAACAGAGGCACATATTGCAAAAATCTACCCCTGTGCACTGTGGGCTTCATTTATAATTGCCTTAATCACTATTACCTTCATCATTCTTGATGGTTTCCTCAAGCTGATTGAATAGACCCAGCAAACATATATCGAAGCTTAACGAGCCCCTGTTTCTATGAACTACCTACTGTATGTTCTCGTGAGATCCTAAACCTTACCTAGAAAACTCTCCAGGCTACATAAACTATCGCGTGCAAGCTTCGCCAGAAGCGGTATCTAGTGTCGCGCATTATGTGCTTTCAAGCGAAAACCACCGAAAGTAAACGCTCACTATCACTGTTAGGCATCCACGCATCACAAATCCACAGTAAAGTACAAACATTCAACTCAAAAACTCTATTTCGAAACCATACAATATGCCAGAAGCTTCTTTGTTAACTGCGAATTGTGATTGGTTGTATTGATCTCAATATATACATGAAACAAAATACATAATCGGATCGATTGTGAAAAGCAGCTAATAGTTCTGCTAATCCAGAAATTTATCAACAGTCGAATTTTAACAACCTTTTATTGTGTGTATTTTTTTCTATGTGGAACATACCTAACTTCTTGCACTCGTATTCTTCTGTGATGTTTATTTCGATTTACCCGTTTTTCACATCGTGTCCGCGAGTTCCGGAGTGACATACCACTCTCGCGGGAGTACTTAAATTGCGACACGAGTATCTCTCGAGCATTTTTGGCCCCACTCCCTTTCCAAAACATTGTGCGCACCGCTTCTTTTTTTTTTTTCCTCTATACTTGCACAAATTATAAACACGGAACCACCCTTACGCACACAAAGTCTGAATTTGTCTGTCCTCTTACGGATACCGAGGCTCGCCCTCTATCCTGCCTTGGGTTTGTTCTGTGCAAGCGTATAGTTGATAAATAGGGTCAGACAGTTGCTGGGGGTCCCCTTTGTGCTTACACTTAGTTCCGCTCTCCATTTACGCGACCATAAACCAACCAAATATTTTCATTCGAAGTTAAATAAAATTATAACGGTTTTTTTTTTTACTTGAAATTGTGGAAGTGTGCTACCTCATTTTCTTTGAAGAATGAAGGGATGGTTTTACCGAGAGAATGGAGTAAATTCTGCGCTAACTAAAAGAATAATGTGCGTGCAGGCGTGCTAGTGAATACTTAACGTGACTAAGTACAGAAGGGACACACGAAAAAAGAATGTCGCACGCGCAAACACAGACTTGGGTAAACAAGAAGACGTGCGAGACTGCAGTGAGACGGTGTGTGTGCGTCCTTTTTACGTGCCGTCGTCTTCTTTTTTCTTTTGTGTCTCGGATTTAGTCGTAAAAAGTTCTTCGCCTCTATAAAAACAAATCTGTCTTGCTTCCCATCTTCCAAAATCATAGTCCTTTGGTTAACATTGTGATTTTAATAACGGCACTCCCGTTCCATTTTGACCATGTATGGTGGTTTAGGCTCGCACCCATTCCGAGCGACGGGCTGAAGAATTAAAACACACACTCGAAACAAGTGAGCGAAGGATAACTACTTCTTTAGAGTATAGGGAGCGTGCGGCACCTAAAGGGGGCGCGTCGATCCAACTGATGTTCCCGCCAAACGACTCTGTTGGGAACCACACCGGGGCGCCACTCTCTTGTCGCACTTTTCTCATTATCACTTCGCAGCCAATCAGATTGCGGCGTTACTCATTATGAAGGCCGATGAAGCAATCAGGCAGCGCATGAGTGTAATAAGCCCTGCAGTTCTTTGTTCTGTGAGAACGGCAGGGCATATTATGTTCATGCTCTGCCTGATTCCTTCTTCGGGCTTCATAATTAGTAACACCACGATCTGATTGGCCGCGGAGCGATAATGAAAAGCGTGCGACAATGACGCCGCAATCTGATTGGCTGCGGAGTGATAATAGAGAGCGTGCGACACCTAAGTGGGCGCGCCGATCCAACTGATGTTCCCGCCAAACGACTCTGCTGGGAGCCGCAGCGCGACGCCACTGTCTTGTCGCACGCTTCCCATAGACGTTCATACTGCTCTTGTACCTCGAGTAGGACGAGTCTTTTTTCTGACCCGGGATGGCGTACGAAAGTCACGTGTGCAGCCAGGTACGCGTATGCGCGACAGGTCTCACGAATCAGTCTCACCAACACCATAGGCACCTAGCGTAGGGACATTAGGCCATAGAGCCTAACCTCGAACCCCCCCCTTCTCTATACATTCCTCCATGAGGTGTCGTGGTGACTCACAAAAATGGCGGCCAGTGAGCACCGTGCACGGGGTTTTCACCAGACGTCAACCCCTACTGTTTTTATGCGGAGCGCAAGTTCGTCTGCTACTTTCGCAGGAGTTGCGGTGACGTGAAAACGCCGAGCTCTGATTGGCCCTGATGGAGGAATAGTGGGTAGACCTCAGTGCTAGCCGCCTCGAGGTCTACCCGCTATCCTTCCAAACGAAGCCAATCAGAGCTCGGCGTCGTTCTGACGTCACCGCAACCCCTTCTCAAGAAGCAGACGAACTCGCGCTCCGCGTAGCTGCGCGGCCACACTACGGTGCCATGAAACGCGTCTCCGACAGGTGTGTTTGGGGCGTCTTCAAAGATGGTCCCTCGCTTTCCACCTGAGGACGTCCTTGAAGTGTCATGTTGTCGCCGGCCGCGATCCTGGAGGTGTGACAGCAGTGGAGGCGGATGATCGAGGCCTGTTCTGCTGAAGGTCGCTCTTCAGCTCGGCAGTCCACGAAAGCTTCGGCGGCCAGAAGTGGGGACTCTGCGGCGACAGCAACAGTAGCGTTCTTTTTCACTCTTTTCCCGGGACTTCTGGAAACGACCTGAAGGATCGCGACATCCGACAACCTGGCTCGCCGACTTCTGTGGTGTTATTTGTTGCCTCTTCGGGACCACTTTTGATGTACGGGCGGGATAGGACGCTGAACAGGCCGGTCGACGACGCGTTCCAGGCCCCGCAGCTATGCTACCTTACTTGAAGTCCTTGCGCCGCAACTCCATGTGAATACTTGAGGCGCGGGAGCGCGTTTCAAGTATTTGCTTGGAGTAGCGGCGCAAGGTCCCCGATTCCGATATTTTGACTGCAGAAACTGCCTAACTAAAACTTACTGTTTGTCTTCTATAAACGATAAGTTCGGTGCCGCGTAAAGAGCACTCGCAAAGTCTTTGTTTTCACATCCGCCGAGCAGCACGTACCAACAATACGGCGCAGCAAACGACGCCGCTGAAAACGCCGTGCGGAGCTGCTACGAGTATTGTGTAGAACTCCCTCAACCTGATTTCTTTTTTCTTTTTTTCTTTTTTCGGACTGGTTGGATATGATGGCTCGGAGGGAGTGTGCACTTTGGGTATGAAGTCTTTTGCAGTGTGTGATGTCGAGCAAAATAAAGAAGAGCAAAGTACACTTCGTTAAACATTCGCCTCACTGCGTTCATTCACTTTCCTCCCCCTTTGTAGGTGCATAAAGGAAGCAACGTCTTTATTTATTGGCAAAAAGTGCCGGCTAGCTTACGAGGGTTTGGCGCTGTAAGTAGCACTCTGGTAAACAGGACGACGAATGAAAAACGTTTCGAGACGTCAAAGGTGGTCCTTTTGTCTGCCTCGTGTGTATATTCTTTCTACTGCTTCTCCGCTTATTCGGAAATCTGAGACATTACTTTATAATGTAAATCTTATCCCTTCAAAACGAAAGTAAATGCCAAAATTGAGGGAAGAATCTTGTTTAAAACGAGGCAAACTTCTCTTCCCTTTCAGAATTTTCGCAACGCTAATAGATACTTTGTTAGGGAACCGTTTTTGCCCGTCCGATACGGCAAGATGGGCCTTCCGGTACGAACTGCGTATGTGCGAGTCTTCCTTGGTATAGCATGCGCGCAGTTCTTACCGGAGAACCCAACTTGCCGTATCGGATGGGCAAAAACGGTTCCCTCAAAGTCTCTATTGTTAAACGAACACCGGAGGGACATAGGTAAGGTTTCCAGGTGAAATGATGCCTCCAAAAAGCGTAAGCGCGAATTTCCCCGCTAAATTTAGAGGGAAAATGACGTCATGTGGCTACATGCCACACGTGACCTACACACAAATTCAGTTTCCCCGCTAGATTTAGCGGAAGAATTGACGTCACGCGACCTCAACACAAATTCAGTTTGCACGCTAAATTTAGCGAAGAAAATGATGGGACATAACTTCATGTCACTTGACCCGTACACAAATTCAGTTTCCCCACTATATTTAGCGGAAAAATTAACGTCACGTGACATCATGTGACATGACCTTTAGCAAATTCATTTTCCTCGCTAGATTTAGCGGAAAAATTGACGTCACGTGACCTGCACATTAATTCAGTTTACCCGCTACCCGTCATTCCCCCTACTCTGCGGACACAGGCCTACCCGACGGGAAGAGTCAATGGGGCAGTGGGTCAATCGGCTGGAGAAGAGTCATTGGGGCGGAGAGGAGTGGGCAGACCTGGAGGCACAGCTAAAGAAGAAATGCCTGGGGGTTACTAGCGTTGTAAAACCGAGAACGTCTCACGTAGCAACCCAATTGCTGGGTAGTTTGCGATACGTTTTGGTTATTTTTTATCGCCGGAGCCTCAATGAGGCATAGTAACACGCGTGAGAAGCTAAATGGCTCTACTCTTATTTGTTTACTGTCATGATGCAGGCCGATGAGATAAGCATCGTCTGATAACTTTCGTCGTAAAATAGTAGGCAGTAACTATAAGACCATCCCGTTAGAGAAGAGAGAGGCCTCGGACGCCTCGGACCAGAGCCTAACGCTACCCTTTCCTTCGAAACGTCGTCTGCTCCTCCGAAGGGACTGCTAATTATAAACGGCCGAGTTAACACGTGCGCAGCGTAGGGATGCAAGTCTTTCCGGCAACAATGAGCGACTTCTTTTCTTCTTTTTCAAATTTAACGGTTTAGTTTTGCGTACTTTGTCATATTCGAGAACGGAATTGACCGGACAGCATTGCGTTCTCATTGGATGTGCGAATAACGAAAAAATCAACGTTAATTAGACGCCTAAACAGTGAGCGCGTCCCAGGCTGTCAAACGAAATAAATGTGGGTGCGGCCTGTTTATGCTGCAGCAGTTCCACGCCGATCCCAGAGACGTACATTGGGAGAGTTTGGCCAATGGGCGGAGCAAAGGCCGCCGGCAGCGCCGAATATTTCCCCTGCGGTTAGAGCATAAACTAAAAGTGCAACACAGCATCGACCAATCAGCAAACCTCGACGTCACAATATTGGAAACCACGTTTAAAGCGAGAAATAGAAGCGTTCAATCTCGCAGCAGCAAGGATCGCAGTTTGTTCTGGTTTGGAAGGCGCGTTCGTTTATTCTACTGCTGAATAGGGACGTGACGAAAACCTCACACGCGCCAAGTTTTCAGTCACCAAGAGTTACACCTTTTACTCTAGCGACGCTAAAACGGCTTAAATTAGTCGAGTTGCATTTTTAGAGCTCACGACCACCACTAGGGGCTGTTTCGCGGCCAGTGGTTTGTCACAAGATGCTCACCTATTCAAACCATAGAGTTATTATAATGTACGCTAGAGGTTCAACTGGCGTTATTGTCTATGCGACTTCCGTGACGCAAATTGAAGTAGACAGCAACCAGTCTACTTTTGCGGTGCTCCTGTGCATTCCTATGGGAAAATGCGCGTGCATTTTGTCTTTTCGCCGGAAAATAACACGGAACGCTTTGGTTATTTGGGTCGTACGGAATAGCATGTACCTTGATTAACACTGTAAAAGTGTAATTGCTTTAATTAGCGCATTTTTCGTCATCAGTGAACGATATTTATCTTCGCTACATTTCAGTCCCAAACGTGTGTTCCGCAGCAGATGTGTAAAAACAAGCGATGATTCAGAGCAAAATTACAATTGAAACGAATATAGAGTGTGTATAAGGCTCGCCAGCATTCCGGAGACGCTTGTATATTGATAATATGCCAGTCCTGTCACTATATGAAAATTATCCCGTCGTGCATGAGCGGATAAAAACCTTCAAAACATAGAGAATAAAGTTTGTGGGCTATGAAAGATGTCTCTTCGTATTGTTTTCTCTGCCGGGCAGCTTTTATCGCGCACTTGTTCTCAAAGATATCGAGCGCGCGGGTGATATTTTGAACGTAGAACAAGCAGCTTCGCTCAGGGCAGAAATAATAAAGCGGTACTTACTTATTTAAAATCAGAATAGATTACGTGACCTTCAATTTATTTTGATCGTACATGCACTGCGATTCACTGATCCAGTGTTAATGCGTAGTTCTTGCCGCCGCTCTTGATTTTCCAGATGTCCTTCGTTCGTTTTAACAGTGTCCGACAGTGCACATAAATACACGTACAAAGCCGTTTTAGCACCGTTTTTAATGCGATGAATTCGAAAGAAAAACGCCGTAACTGACCAATTCTTTCGTCGGCCTGACTGAGAAATGTTCCAAGCTACCTAGTACGTACGAATTATTTGGGATATCTGCTCTTATGATCGAGCGCAGGGAGAAAATGCACTCACTTTTTCCCATAGAAACGCATTACCGGAAGTCAATTTTCGACTGGTTGCTGTCTGCTTCAATTTGCGTCAGCACAATAGGGAGCGTGCGGCACCTAAAGGGGCGCGTCGATCCAACTGATGTTCCCGCCAAACGACTCTGTTGGGAACCACACCGCGGCGCCACTGTCTTGTCGCACGCTTCTCATTATCACTTCGCAGCCAATCAGATTGCAGCGTTATTCATTATGAAGGCCGAAGAAGCGATCAGGCAGCGCATGAGTATAATAAGCCATGCAGTCCTTTGTCAGTGAGAACGGCAGGGCATATTATGTTCATGCTCTGCCTGATTCCTTCTTCGGACTTCATAATTAGTAACGCCGCAATCTGATTGGCTGCGGAGCGATAATGAAAAGTATGCGACAATAACGCCGCTATCTGATTGGCTTACAGAGTGATAATAGAGAGCGTGCGACACCTAAGTAGGCGCGCCGATCCAACTGATGTTCCCGCCAAACGACTCTGCTGGGAGCCGCAACGCGACGCCACTATCTTGTCGCACGCTTCCCATAGCGCCACTTGAACCTCTAGCGTACATTATAATAACTCTATGATTCAAACCAATGAATGGCCAAGCTATCCTAATATACGGATCCGGCCGATACACCTGTAGCTCTCAAGTTTTGCACAGCGCCCCTGGCGAGCAACATTGAACATTTTTAGGTCGCGTTTCCGCTGTGCGCAGCGTTGCGTCCTTTCAAAGTTTGTTAGGGCGCGTGAACTATGGACACTGCTGAGGGACGCTGACAGACGCTAGTTTATGCCCGTAGAAGGTGCATAATGGAACGCTATAGAACGCCGCTTTCACGTCAGCATTAAATGGTCGAGTCCCGTGGACGCAAGCGGAGGTGCCTCTTTTGTGGTCGCGTCTCGTGAGCGCTACAGCGCCCTCTGGCTGAGAGAAACAGGCCTATTCCGACCTGAAGGGCCGGTAACTGTTGAATTTATAACTATAGACCCGTAGCTCTCAAGTTTTGAAAAGCGCCCCTGGCGAGCAACATCGGATATTTTTAGGTCGCGCTTTCACTGTGCGTAGTGTTGCATCCTTTCAAATGCTCTGTCAGTGTGCATGAATCATGAGCAGGCGCTGAGGAACGACGCTCACAGACGCTAGTTTTCTCCCGTGGAAGGTGCACGATGGGACGCTGGGACGCCACTTCACGTCAGCATACAATGGTCACATTTCGCGGACGCTAGCGGAGGCACCTCTTTTGTGGTCGCGTCTCGTGTTTAGTCTCGTGAGCTCTGCAGCGCGCAGCCGATGCTACAAGCGCGAGCTCCGTTCTTTCAGCGTTTCTGCCAAGCACGCGCGCTCGTGCAGTGCAAGCACATTTCTGGGCCACATGCTCGCGCTTGTAGCATATAGGCTGCGTCTGGACTTGAGTTGAAACAAAGTATAGAAGACTTTTCACCGTTGAGAAAAAATCGCGTCTTCTCGTATGATACGTTTTTTTTCTTATTTTAATGCGAATAGCATTTTAATGCGAATAGCATTCTTTGGCTACTTCACGCACTTTTCGTCTATGTATCTATCTATCTATCTGGCTATCTAACCTCTTACGCCGCGGGTCGATAAATAAATAAAAAAGACCGGCGCCGGCTGGGATTCGAACCGTTGACCCTTTGATCAGCAGGCAGACGCGCTAACCACAGAGCTATGAAGGCAGTCATTCAACGCACTCTAAACGGTTGTTTATATCTTTACCATAGGACGCGCTTTACAGCGCTGTCACAGCTACCGGTGCGCGCGCGTTCCATGCACGAGGGCTCATTCCGCTCTCGTGAGGCTGAGCACGGCCGCTAGCATCACCCTCTCCCGCGCTCGGGAGAGGGTGATGTAGCGGCCGTGCTCAGCCTCACGAGAGCGGAATGAGCCCTCGTGCATGGAACGCGCGCGCACCGGTAGCTGTGACAGCGCTGTAAAGCGCGTCCTAGAACCACTAAATGAGCTGCGCTTAGAGTATCGGCACTCCGTCCCGGGACATTGTTGTGGGCGCCGTCATATTGGGGCTTGTGCAGAGCAGACGCTACTGCAGATCGTCATGATTCAAAAGTGCAACTTTCTCAGCCTTCGATTCGGTGTTAGAAAGCTCATGTAATATTGCTTTTCTCTGTCGCGGACTGTTTAAACATTTGTGGAGAACGGAAAAGCGTTTCATGTGATTTCAGATAAAGCTCAGATAACTGGCAACCATGATTTTAAGCCACAATATGGCCAAGTGTCGTTACTCTGAAGCGTAGCTTATTTAGTGGCACTAGCGCGTCCTATGGTAAAGATATAAACAACCGTTTAGAGTACCGTTGGTTGAGACTAGCTGAGACGCCAGAAAGTCTGGTTGGTACCATTTTGAGTGTTTGTGCGTATGGCGCGTGCTTTGCTCGCCTTCCTAAGTGACACAAACGCACGTGCTGGGCTGCGGAGATCGTGCGCAGGGCTGTGAAAGTGTCAACAAATTTAGAATCGCCTCAAGAGTGGGCTGGCGTATCTAGAGTGTGCCGGCCACCTGACGAACGCGCATAACTCCGCACCGTTTGATGCTATTCGCATTAACGTAGATAATCATTCCCAAAGGATGGGTTCTGCTGATTTTTTTATGGTTAGCGATTCGCCGCAATTTTTATGCCGACGCTGATGACGGGTTAAGGAAAAAAACAATTGCGGTGGCTTAGCTCGGGTATGCAAGGATATACATAGCGTGAGCGAATGCGCACAAAATGAGAGGCGCTATCAAGCGGCTTCGGTGCAGCGTCTGACTTGGCTACTGCGAAACGGATGCGGACAGCTGGGCACGCGGCAGCGCCACTGCCTCTGCCGCGGCTATGACGTCTGAATGCGAAGACCGGCGAGGCGCGCGCGGTGGCGCGGAGCCCGCGGCGGTGGCGGCTCCGGCACGCCAGCTGTGCGCCGTGTGACGGCACCGCTCCTCGCGCTTGCGCAGACCGGCGAGACGCGCGCGGTGGTGGCGGAGCCCACGGCGACGGCGGCTCCGCCCCGCCAGCTGTGCACCGTGTGACGTCACTACTCCTCGCGCTTGCGCAGCAGGGAGCACGGCTCATTATGAGAGCCACGCGAAACTACTCAACCTCGGCCAGTGTAGCTCACACTACAAAATGTAAGCGGAGTGCTGCATTGATCTTGAAGGAAACAGTTGCGTGGTAGCCGATCGATAGTTTATTTACTATATTTCTCGTCTGGGAGGAATTAGCAAATGACGCTACACTCTAAAAAAAGTCTATGCATCTACTTTCACGCACAACACTCGGAGAACCAATCAGCACAACTTACGGAAGCAGCTCAGCGAATGACGAAGCAGAAACATATGTTTGGACCAAAAAACGCAGACTGAGATGCAAGCGTCATGCTTTGCATTGCTTAATGTCACAACTCAGACTGCGTTTTTGTCTAAACATATGTTTCCGCATCGTCATTCGCTGAGCTACCTCCGTAAGTTGCGGTGATTGGCTCTCCGAGCGGTGTGCGTGAAAGTAGACGCACATACTTTTTTAGAGTGTAGGTAGGTGCCAAAGATTTGCTACCAAATTTGAAGCGCCAGACACGTTCCATTGAATAATTTTTCAGAGCTTATTTTTTATGTTAATTTGCCGTCTACGCGTCGATGTACACTCTAAAAAGCCAGTGCGTCTACTTTCCCGCACGACACTCGGAGAGCCAATCACCGCAACTTACGAAGGCAGCTCAGCGAATGACGGTGCCGAAACATATGTTTAGACCAAAAAACGCAGTCTTCGTTGTGACATTAAGCAATACCGGCATGACGTTTTGCATTGCTTAGTGATGTCACAACTCAGAGTGCGTTTCTTGTATAAACATTTGTTTCGTCATCGTTACCGTATTTACTCGAGTAATAGCCGCACTGTTTATGAAGAAAGCCTGAGGGTTTGCTTTTCCGCGGAGCACGCAGATTGCCAAGCACCGCGTTCAACAGCATTGCTCCAGCTGTTTACAGGACAGAGATTACGTCTTCGTGCCAAGATACAATGTTTGAAGATTGAATTTTTATGGAGAATCGTATTCTCGAGCTGGTTATTCCCTATGTTATTTATGCGCAACGCAATGATTGGTTGTAGGTGTGTTCTGTGGGAAAGTAGACGCAAGGGCCTTGTTCAGTAATAGTGCGACTATTACTCGAGTAAATACGGTATTCGCCGAGCTACCTCCGTAAGCTGCGGTGATTAGCTCTCCGACTGTTGTGCGGAAAGTAGACGCACTGGCGTTTTTTAGAATATTCCGGAATAATGACCAAAACATATTGAGCAACACCCGCATAAATAAGGTTCAAGCAAATACTTTTGCAAGAGAGCTAGTTTGGAACAGACATTTGAAACCCCACGCTCTATGTTTAGGAGCAGCTCAAAAATAGACAATAGACCGATCTCACCAGCCAGTTTGAGTACGCCACCGCTGCCGCAATGCATCGAAAAAACTTTAGTCTTATTGCACATGGCGACAACCTCGCTGGAGCTCTGCGCGTGTAGAGCAGAAGGCACGAGCCCTCGCATGCACGACCGTCTGTCTGCTGTGAACTAAAGTTATGACGGCGTGACGCATGCACTGAACGCTTAGTGAAATCAGTCTATTGCAAGCATGGCGCCCCGACTGGTACCCTATGAGTGCAAGCACGTGCAGCTTGCGCATGAACATAGCTTTGGCAAGCTTGAAATTGCACGAACTTGTCCGCACGAGCAGAGACATAGCGGCGGCCAGTGGTATATACAGAGAGGTAGGCCATTCATTTGGAAGTATAGGAGGCAAATGAGGAGACGCCATTGGCCGAAAGCGAGCTGGGCGTGTTCCAGGGCGTCTTCACAAACTCGAACGTGGCGAACCAGAAGCCGGAAATAATACCCTGGCAGTAGTCGCGAGAAACAAAATTAATAGTACGTCGCAGTAACTCTCGGTGACTGAAAATATGATGCACGTGATTTGTCGATCACGTTCATCCAAACTCATGCTGGAAGAGAGTGACTAGCGGAACGATCGACATAATCCGTACGCCAGGCACCGAGGGCCGGGAATCTGCCGTCCGAGCGGTCGCACTCTGTCCGAGCGGAGTTCGAGCGGCACATTCGTTTCTTATATATTTGGTAGCGTAAGCTACACTGGCCGAGGTTGAGCAGTTTCGCGTGGCTCCAGGAGAGCCGTGCTGCGCTTTCGCGAGGAGCAGTGACAGAACGGGCAGGACTGGTATGGCGCCTTGGTCAGTCCCCGATGCACGCGCCGCGCGCATGCACTTGCTCGAGATCATGGCTCGCGCTGTCCGGTTGTTCTGGGTGTCAACTTGGTTGCTTGATACATAACAACACGGCGCACAGCTCATCGGATTCCGAAGTAGTCACATAATCCGTATACCGTGTGTGTGTCATTGAAGCAGCAGTAAGCATGATAATCAAGCTAACCCTAGACAACCAGGAAAGCTAAGAGTAACCAGCTGAACCTAAGCTTTCGCTACGTATATCCTGGCATAGCCGAGCTAAGCCACTGCATTTTGTTTTTGTTTGCATGATCATAATTGAAACGTCAAGTGCACCCTATTTTCAATTATGAAGAGTTACTACATTTAACCCTTATGCTCTCATTAACACTGTTTCTCGCTACCATTGCTAGGGGATTATTTTCGGCTTCTGGTTGGCCGAGAGATCATGCCAAGCCCTCTATCTGCGTCTCGTGCACGTCCTGGCACTGCCCGTTCCTCCCAATGACCAAACTCTCTCTATACACGCCTCTGGCCTTGCTTGCAATCGTCTATACACGTTCCCACTGTTTACAAAAATCACAGTCCACATTTGCTACATCACAGTCCACCCAGCGCTCGCTCGCCACTGTGACCAGCCAGAAAGTGCGCGTGCATAACCGACAAACACAGCAATGAACGCACCCTTATACGCTTTTATGGAAATGAGTATACTAACACCAAGCTCGAAACGCAGCTAAATTTGACGTTTTTATTCAGCCCCACAAAGAGAGCGAAACACTGCTTAAAAATCGAATATAAAAAAAGCGTATTTTAAAACATTACGGTTTCATCGAAGGTCGACAGACAAAATCTGCAAGAACTTCCACATAATGGCATCGCGGAGGTAGAGAAGAAAGGGATGAACCCAGAAAAAAAAAAAAAAGGGGGGGGCAAAACGAAAAAAAAAAAAGTCGCCCTTTTCTGTATTAGTGTGGCAAAGGCACTGGTAACACAGAATGTAATGTGTTCATAATAACTTTATTCTTCACCACAGATACATGAGGTGAATTGGAAGTCAGAAAAAAGCTGCATGAACGCCGCTTGACGAAGCTGCGTTCATGTATAGGTGCCTCGTTCGTTCATGTATAGGCACTTTGCGCTCGCGCCAGGTTACAGCCACCATTGCTGACCTTTTCTTGTCTTACCAGATGCTGAGCCAGTGAAGCGGGCGTTGACGAGCTTCCACAAAGGCTAACGCTGGGGCGAAGGAAAGAGTATAATCTTAAATGGCAATAACCTTCCATGCTGTGGCCATGATGAACTGAAGTAAACGTAATAAGACGAAACAAAAAAGCGTTCAGCCTTTCCACTCTCGTGAAGAAGGAAGACCAGCGGAGCTGTACTCGATACACTGTGTGCTTCTTCTTCGTCGTCGTCTGTTTTTCGCGCTGTTTCTTACGATGAATTCCCACCAACGCGCCCAACTATCCATTCTTCTAATATAGCTGGAAAGGTTGACGTCATCTACGAGCGACGGCGGAAACCATACTGGTTGTGTGCTTGCCGCCGTCGCTTATAGATGGCGGTAGCTGTCCAGGTAGGTTTGTGTCGACATACACGGACACGATCCTGGGGAACCTAGCCCTTAACAGCTCCGCTGTAAAAACTGAAGGCTATGGCGGCGCCCATGCACAGCTGCTGCAAAGCGTCTATACTTCGTTCACCCTTAAGCTGAGACTGCTGTCAGTGCAACAAACACGAGAGCACGAGATCACCGCTTTCAAACATTCTTCCGCAGAACGGGCGCTCGCGCTAGAAAGGCATGTCTGAAACCCAGGAGAGCGGGCTAGCTCGCGCTCGTAGCTTCAGCTGCAGTCTCAACTTAAGGGTGAACGGAGTATAGTGTGGACGTGGTGGGAAGACCCGGCCAAAGGAGACGGCCGGGGATTAGCGTGTGCACCGCAGGACGCAGTACTTGAAGAGGAATCCGATGCCGCCACGAGATTGTAGCTTTCTTTGTAGAGTGTCATCCGCTCGGTTGAGGACCCAGGAGCAGATTTCTGCCCATTGTTCGAAAAAAATGTAATGGATTACACCTTCACATTACTCAGTCGTCAGTCGTAAATGTAATAGATTACCGTTACTAAACGATTCCGCAAAAACAATGGTTGATTACTTTACTTGTTCAGTTACATGTTACTTTCACGTTATATTTGCTCAGATGCTTCTCAAGAAAGAAAGAAACAAAAATTCGATGTTGCCATACATTCGTATTGTAACACCGCTTTCAAAATCTCACAGTGTCAGTATGCCACGCAGCGCACACTCCGTTCGGGTGACAGTCCCCGAATGGCGGTCGGTCAGCCGGGCGGCTCCGGAGCTCCAAACTACTCGGGTGAGGGTAGACGGAGCTACGTTCGTTAAAATGGCGCCGCCTACTTTTCTAATGTGTTCTAAATACGTAGTTCTATTCCCCGGTTTTTTTTTCGTGTTTTTTTTTGTTGTTGTTGTTTTTTTTTCAACAGATTTTTTTTCGTTTGAATGGCAATCCAAACAAAATACATCAAAAGCTGCCCACGACATCAACAACAAAAAAACGCGCAATTATTGCCTTTTTTTTAACAGCTTGAAAGTTGCATCGCGCATGTACGTTTTCAGTGATGACATCAACCACGCAAACAGCACGGCTTTCTTCCTCGCCTCTCGCTGTTGGCTCCTCCTTTTTCTTGTTTTCGGGAAATTGCATGGGGAGCGACAACAACGAAGGTCTTGACGACAGCCAGCAGAGCGTGTGAGTGGCTATCTGGACCCACGTGATGAGCACAGGCCCGGATTATCCAGGGTTCAAATCAGCCAGGCCCTCCTAGTGATGGGGGCCCCCTAACCCCGACATGATAAAAAAGAAAAATGGCGGCTATTGTAGTTTGGCTTGCAAAACACATAACTCAGCGAAATGCAACAAACAAACATAATGAATTGAATTAATAGGGGTCTTTATATGTTTGTCCTTTATTACCGCTTTCAGCACGTAATGCTACACAATTTTATTAGAGAGCATGGGATGAACAAACGCTCGAGTGATTACTTTAGCACGGCTCATGAACCACGAAGGCCGCAAAACAACGTTCGAAGGAAGCGATCCGGACAGCATGTTACTGTTGCGCCAAAGCTGTTAGATGAAAAATAAAACATACCCGATCCCACCGCCCGCTCGTTCACCTGGCAACTTTAGTTCTTGCGTCCTTGACTAAACTCATCTACGCCTCTTTATCTTCTGTCTGCGGGGAATCTCTACACTTTAGAGTCACGGAAACAAGAATGTACGACCGTTTATTGCTCCACAAGTCTTCCTCTTTTCTGTGAGATCTGTGTGGTAAAATGTGCAAACATTGGCCGATTTTTGTTTGTTTTGCTTTGGTAAGTTAATTATATCTGAATTTATTACTAGTTAACGAAATCCCGAAATTAATTTTAAAGCATTTAGTTCAACAAACAAGACAGGCTGCGAAATAGATTTTTGAACACATGGTAGCCCTCGAAGACAAGGACAAAAAGAGGAATACTGGACAACACAGTGCGCAAACTTCCAACTGTTTAACATCGGAAAAACGCGGAACTGTATGCACTAAGCCGTCGTACCACTTCCGGTCGGAGAGCCGTTCCAGCCTCCGAAAGGGTAGGACGTGTTAATCATGTTGTATTACACCTGAGACTGCGGTGGATGAAATCGGAAGAACTTTCAGTAGAAGGAACAGACACAGAGAACGTCTCAACGTTCTCTGTGTTGAGACGTTCTCTGTGTCTGTTCCTTCTACTGAAAGTTCTTCCGATTTCATCCACCGCAGTCTCAGGTGTAATACAACATGATTAGCTACCACCAGCTCGCCTGCACTCTCACCGTCTTTTCACTAGTAGGACGTGTTATCTCGGCGCTCCGCCGAGCTGCACGGTTCCACCCACCGCCTGCCGCTTTAACAGCCGTTCTTTGGATTCAACTTCGTGGAAAACGCTTTCCGCCGCTGGCCGTCCAGCTATTTTTTCACGAAAGTGAGTCTTTATGTGGACACCTCGAGCTTCTTCAAGCAGCGGTAGCTTCCACCGCCATGTAGAAAGCTAGGTCTAAAGTTAGTCCAAGAGTTCCCTCCCCGTCCGCCATGATTTCCACCACCCAGCAAGGCTGCAAAATGATGGTTATGCCCGAGAATCTTCCCCTTCCCGGCGAGACATCCACCCACAAACACGCCCGGACCCAGAAGAGGTTCCGCAGCGCCGCATCCGGCGACGACGATGACGATGCCGACGATTATCAAGACGCAGAAGTAAAAATATGGTAAAATATACAAACCTCAAACGCACCATTTGGTGGCCCGTTCTTTCAGATCCCCAGCAACGCCAGCTCAATACTCTGCATTAGTTCGCATGTATTGTATAGCCGGGCCCCTTGATTCTTGCTGGGTGAGGTGCTCCACTTAACACCTTTAAAATACTGAGGGGCTGTGACCCAGTCACCGTACCAGGTGCCAGAGCATCAATCGATATTCACAGTGGTGCCTGTTGCATTACAAAAACATTTACAGTGTTCTAAACGCTAGAAATGCTTTCTTTGTTCCTACAGAAAACGGCACTATCATCTGCATACGCTAAAACATTAGTTTCTCCTTCCCCCTTTTGAAAACCCTGAACTTCACTTGATCGGATAATATTTAAACAAAAGGGTTCTAAATAAAAGGAAAACAATCGCGGCGACATGGGGCAGCCTTGCCGTACAGAAGAAAGGATTTTAATAACAGGAGATAATGTATTCTTAATAACTAATCTAGTTGTGCATCCTTTATAGGCCATTTGAACGCCTTAGATGATAATCTTTCCCACGTTAGCTCGTTCTAAAACCTCCCACAGAGCATCATGGCACACTTTATCAAATGCCTTGGCAAAATCTATTTGGAGCATTGCAACTGGGCTTCTTTCCGCAGAAGGACTTTCTAAAAGTTTTCGGGCTACGTGAATATTCGTTTGAATAGATCTGCCTCTAATGCCACAGGTTTGGTGTTCTCCGACCAATCCCCAAATAACACGTTGAAGTCGTTTAGCTAGGATCCGTGCAAAAATTGATAGTCAACATTAGATATCGCTAATGGTCGATACCTTGTAACTCGCTGTCGCGCACTCTCGTCATCTGATTTTGGAATAAGTACTGTGTGGGATCGAAGAAACGATGGGGGCTACGCTTTAAGGTCACACGCTTCATGTATAACCTTAAAAAGAAAAGGGGTCACTTCTTTCTTGAATTTTTGGTAGAACTCTGCTTTAAAGGGATGCTGATCGATCCAAACATTTCAGTGTCTATAATAAGTGGCGCACTATCTTTTCCATGAGTAAGCAGCCGTCGGTGCGCGCGAGCACACGCAACGAAATTGACGTCATCATCTCAGCATATCCCCCATTCACGCTTAATAAGCTTGAAAGGGGGATGGGTATATGTTGACGTCAATTTCGTTGCGTGTGCACGCGCACACCGGCGGCTGCTGACTCATGGAAAGATAGTGCGCCAATTATTATAGACACTGAAATGTTTGGTTCAGCATCCCTTTCAGACCATCGGGCCAGGCGTTTTGTTTACCGCTAAACCGTCAATAGCGCACTCTACTTCAATCAGGGTCACTGGTTGTTTGATTCCATCTTTTTTCCCGTTCGACAGCTCAGGCGCCTCCCGAAGCAACATTCAAATGTCTGTCATTGTAGTCGGCAAGCCATGCCCTCCAAAAGTTGCTCGTAATACTGGACGAAAGCATGTTCGATGGTATCTTTAGTATTGCAGATAACACTCCGGTGCTCAAGGACTGATATTTCTTTTTCTAAAGAATATTTCCTCTCGTCAGCCAAGGCATGACACGTGGCTTGTTCCCCTAAAACAAATTTCTCCTCTCGCTCTGGATGGAAGCTGTCTAGTTTGGCTTGTATCTTTTTATTGGTGAATAATTCGAACCGGGGGATTCTTACTCATTTTTACTCAAATATCGCATCATAACATTTTTCCTCCCTTTTCGCTCGCAACTTTAAGACAGACGACCTTTCTATAGATCCCTTTCAAAATACTGCCCTCTGTTGGCAGCTGGGAAATCCCTGCACAATGGCGGACAAAAACCTCAACGTCACGGCACACCGGAAAAAACACACCCACTAAAAAAGGTCACGATCGCAGTGACGTTGCACTTTCGACGCTGTTTGATTGGCTCGTCGGCTCGTGGTGATGGCCGCGCTCCGACGTTCGCTATCTTATGGAATGACTTGCACGTTCCTCGATGCAGCCGTTCCGCCATTGTGAGGTGGTTCCGACCCTCTAATAATCGACACGTGATTAAAATATTCCCACTTTTTATGCAACAACTAGGGTCAATACCTGTGCATTCCAATTGAAATACTTCCTTTACTCCTTCACAGAAAATATCATCCTTCAACAGACTGATGCCTGTTACGGCTTCAGAGGTAATATCTGTCTTTAATGTACTAAAGAATAGCCAAAGTTGCGATTCGGATGGATTGCAGATCAAACCAGTTAAATACGTAATTGATCTTATTTCTCTTCCCTTAGCACACATATTCAATCTCTGTTTCATAAACGGTGTGTTTCCTTGCCAAATGCAACTAGCGAAGGTAACAGTTTTATATAAAAAGGAAATAAAAACGAACTGGGTAATTATCGACCTGTTTCAATTCTTTCTGTTTTCTCTAAGGGTTTAGAAAAAGTAATACTACTTCGAATGACAACATTTGCTAATAATCATGACTTAATTAGTTCGTCGCAGTTTGGTTTTCGAAAACATCGATCTACAGAACTGGCTCTCCTTGCGCAAAAAGAACATATACTTAGAAATTTTGAAAAAAGGAAACTCACTCTAGGCTTATTTGTAGACTTTACTAAAGCGTTCGACTACCTAGATCATAATTTGCTACTAAAGAAGTTAGATATGTATGGATTTCGTGGTCATGTATCAAAACTTTTATGTTCATATTTATCTTCGCGCAGACAGTATGTTCATATAAACGGCCACTCATCTGAAATAAAACCGATTGAATCGGGGGTTCCCCAGGGAAGCATTCTCGGGCCATTCTTATTCAATATATATATAAATGATATCGTAAATATTAGTCACTCAACTCATTTTTTTATTTATGCAGATGATGCAAGCTTATTGTTTGATGGTGATGATGCGTCGGAGCTTATTGATAACGCGAACGAAACACTAGAAAAGCTTAATAGATGGAGTAGACATAATGCATTAAAAATAAACGCCGTTAAGACAAAGGCAGTTATATTCCGACCTAAGAATAAGCATATTAATATTACCAAGGATATTTTTATAAATTCTTTGCAAATAGAAATTGTTCCCGCGTTTAAAACTTCGGGTGTTATTTTTCAAGAACACTTGTCATGGGACGACCATATTAATCATATCATATCAAAATTATCTAGCATCGTCGGTATTTTATATCGCCATAAACACATTTTACCACTTAGAACAAAGTTAATATTATATAATTCATTATTTTTTTCACATTTAAATTATGGTCAACTCATATGGGGCACTACTACCTATACCAACCTCCACAAAATCTTTATGTTACAAAAAAAGATATTAAGAAGTATCTCTAATGTGCCACTAGAACATCCAACCGACGATCTTTTTAGTAAAATTGGTGTGATGAAAGTTTTTGATTTATATAAATATCGTTTATGTGCAAGGTATAAAATAGAAACAAGTTTATCCCAATATTCCCTTAAAAACCTAGCGAAGCTAACAGACAAAATTTATAGATACCCCACACGAATTAAAGAACCTTGGGAAGTACCCTTTTTAGAACAAACTACGGCCACCAAAGTTTAAAATATACTTTGCCGACTACCCTTAACCAGCTCAGTAGACAGGGCATTGAGCTTAGCAATATATCGGTGAGCATCTTACGGGAAATGTTTCTTTCAAATGTTTATTTCGAGTCTAATTGTCCGCAATAAGCGCTAAAATCTCTTGAATCGTTGTTTTCTTTCGCGTTTATTTCACATGATGCATTAACGTTCTGTGTATGTTTTCACTATTGTGCAAATTGTATCCATATGCTACTTATCTTGTATAGTGTTAGTTCTTTTTTTGTAATGTTTCTCAAACATGTAGTACATATGTCATGTTTTATTTCTGTACAATTTCTTTTGGTGCCTGCATCGCAACTGCTGGTTTAGGTGGCTCGGGGCTCGTCAAGCTGTTTTTACAGCTTTTTTCCCATGTCACCTTTTCAACATTGTTTTTGTTGGAAAAAATAAAGGTACTATTATTATATTCAATTTCCATAATTCCCACTGCATCTTCGATGTCCTCTTTCTCCCGCTACCTAACGTAACAGTAACAAAACAATGATCGCTAAAAAAAACGGTTTTATTTGATATTCTGATAGGAGATTGCTTATCTCGGACGAAACATATTTCCAATCCAATCGCGCGTGGACGAGTGTTGAAAATGTGTAAAACGGAATTCGTTCCCCGCGTTTTCGAGGTGGGCTACGTCCTCTAAATTATATTCGTCTATTAAATCGCTTAGTATTGCAGCACTCCGATCGTAATGCTTCTTGGGAGTTACCCTATCTGCTACACTGCATACACGATTGAAGTCCCCTAAAACCACGAGTTTGCCGCACTGTAAATAGCGCTCCAAAGTTGAAAAATACAGAACTCTCTCATTTATCTTATTTGGCGCATGAAGGCATATTGCCCGCCCATCTTGATTTAGACATTTTAAATCGCAAATAATAAGCCTACTTTGATCATCGGAGATAACGGTCCCTCGCAACGCTGATGTGTCTGGGTTTTTTAAGCAATAGAGAACACCCGGCAGACACTCCAACGGAGTGGCTGACACATACCTCTTAAGAGCGATGAAATGGTTTTAACGCGTGTTCTATATGCTTCCTATTTTCCATTTTTGTTTCTTGTACAGACAGGATATCTAACTCTTGTTCGTATACTAGGCGCTGCAGTTGATACTGTTTTTTGGCGCGTGTTCAATCCCCGCACATGTAATGTCGCAAAACGAAGGGGCTCTAGAGGTGCATGCATACTTTTACGCGTTTTCTTTAAGCTAATAGGAAAGGTCTTTTCTTAAGCGTGTCCAGAAAAATGCTGTATTCTTATGAACGATTTGCCATTCAACACTCAATGCGTATTTTTTTGCATTGCGATCGTCCGTGGTACTCGGGGTTTATGCAGACGCCGGAGTTTCTAGGAGCCCTGCTGTTCCCAAGGCACTGAACTTAGTTCCGTTTCATCGAGAAAGACCGGGTCAGGAGGGGGGGGGGGGGGGTCCAGCTGTCTTTTGCCTGCCAGGTTGCTCTCTAACCTGGCTGCTCCACTTGATCGCCCTTCTCCACTGCGCAGACTGGTGTCTCCCGCGGCCTTGTCCTTCCTGCGCCTGAGGCCTCACATCCGCCTTCGTCCTCCTTTCCGGACGCCGACACCTTTGAGGATCCCCCGTGAGACGCCGTTACTCGCTCGTCGTTGCTTGCCATTGTGCTTGACTTATTTTTCCAATCGTCGCTCAGAGCCGACTGCGAAACGGCTTTTATGACTTCCTCTGCTTCGGTCGCGTCCATGAACATCTCAAACTCCCCTTGATCCATGCGGTGTCGAGCAACGGAAGCGTACGTCGTCGCCCAGTCTTCCGTTGCATGCCCAATACGATGGCAGTCGGCACATCGAGGAGTGCGACGGTCCCGCCGGACGTAGCCTGTTCGCCTGCATCGCAGGCACAAAGTGGCCCTCCATGGTACCAGGACTAGAACTTTGCACTCTTCCAGCCGTATCTCGTGGGGAATGTCGTCAACCGTCGTACGTCCTTTGAGGGTTAGCTTCACAAGCCTCATGTTGGATTCCACATTCTCGAAGTCTCGTTCGCGTAAGTATTCCCGAGTTATGCTGGACACCTTGCCGAGCCTTTCAAGCTCCTTTTGCACCTGAAAGTTGGGAAGATCGTATGGAACCCAGTGGAGCTTTATGTTGACTTCATTCTTTGCTGGGTCAAATACGAGGCACCTCCCTTCCTTGACAGTTAGCCCTTTTGCGGCCACCAGCTTTTGTTTCTCAGCTAATGAGTGCAGTCTCAACATCCAGACATGATTCATCTGGTATGGACCTGCCGACGCCAAGTCTTTTAGAAGGTCAGACTTTTCAAGTTCACCGTGGAAGTCTTCTATCCGGTAGGGCCGTTTCTGCACATTGCAATGTAGAAACACTGCGTTCATCGCACTGTACCCAGCAGGCAGGGGTGGCAGATGAACAGCATATTCCAACTCAGCAGTAGATGCCTAATCACCACGGCCTGGCTGGGCCGTTATCACCGCTCCGTCGGAACTCGACATTCCGCGTCCGTACGCTGCGGTATCCGGAAGTCGATTAGACCATCCCGGCCTCTGGTTTCGGCGAATCAATTTTTGACCAGCTCTCTGTTTACTGTCAATTTCGATTTCGCTTAACTGGATAGACGACAGTCATTGCTGATTTAAGGCCCATGCTAGTTCCGAGTCGCACCAGTGACATAGCACGTCATTTCAGCTTGAAAATGTCTCAAACGGTCTGTCTTCCCCGATTTATTTCGAAATTCACATGTCTGTTGGTTTTGTTGCCCTAGGGCTAAGAAGAGGGTGGTACCATTTGATTCTAATCACTCAAAAGTGATTAAGGGGGCATTGCCTCTACATGCCTGAGGGCTTCCTTAATAAAGTCTTGCCCACATAAGATAGAAGACAGCTTTAGGTTGCAGGTATTGAAGCTAGAGGAAGGAGGCTTTTCACCTACGCTTCTTGTGCGGGTGGCAGAATGCCTGATTAAGAAACTTCGGGGAAAATGTGGTGCTGTAGGAGAGAAGCCAAGGCGTAGGCCAGTTGTAATACCTTATGTTCATAAGGTGAGCCACAATATGAAGAAAGTGGGGCAAAAACATGGGGTTCCCGTTTTACTCTCAGCTCCTCAAAAACTGGGCAGATTGTGTGGAAAAGTTGGACGAGGGGAGACACGCGTCGGTGTCTGTCAGAAGAAACATAAGACTAGGTATGTCGAGTGTAGCGAGGGCGTGGTTTATAAGATTCATTTATCATGTGGCAAAGTATACATAGGCCAATCGGGACGTTGTATAAATGATAGGCTCAGGGAGCATGCACTGTCAGTTCGATCGTCACCCTCGGGAAATCTGGCTGTACACTGTGACAGATGTGGGTGTGTCCCGAGATTTGACAACACCATTATCTTGGCCCGAAACCGAAATAAAATGACAAGGGAGATATCCGAAGCGTTTTTTATAACCGAGTGCGTTGAAGGAACGTGTGTCAGCACTCCATCTATAGCCCTGTTTGGCTCTGAGGTGGCGTTTTTAAAATCTTTCGTAAAGTAGATAGTGGACAGACGTACACTGATTGGGTGATGTTGCATTTCTGTAGTACATGTCGGGATTTCACGGTGCATATATATGTGTGTTTTCCGAGAATAAACTTCAGTTGCAAGTAGCGCTCTGTGTTGTTCGTTCCTTTTACTTGTCCGTTGTTTTTAGCGCTTTTACCATCAAACACATAGATCACCAACTAGCCCAAGTGCATACCCTTTTACCATTCGTGGAGCAGGTACAAGGCTCGCGCTCTCATAAGAGACGGAAAAATCGCGCGGGCGCCTTACCGCAACCGTTAGCCTTGCACCTGCTCGACGAGTGTTAACTTTAGTGCACTACTGGGCTTCTCACGCGCTCAAAGTCTATCTGATAATTACTTATTTAGAGGTTTTCGATTACGCCCAGCAAGTTTCTAATTAAGACCATACGTCTATTTTTATTATTAAAAAGTTAATTAACAAACTTTACTTAATGAGCCAACTGATCATTGCGATTAGGCCTCTCTTTTATGTCCCCCTGGCCGTATAACTCACCTGCAGAAACCGCGTAACTGTAGCGTTCACAACTTTTTTTTTTAAACAAACCTGTAAAGCTTAAAAAAACACCTTACATATATTCAGTGATGTCTCGTTAATATGGACGCCTCCGTTCCCCCCAAATATTGTTCATAGTGCAAGTTGTCCATAATAACAAGACAAAAATGCATGTATTTTCCCCATTTGGCCCCGAAAATGCTGTCCATATAGCGGGGTATCTATATCAACGGAGTTCATATTAACGAGACATGACTGTATGTTGATTTCTCCAAAGCTTTCGATCGTCTTACTTAATCACAAAATCTTGCTAAAAATGTTAGAATTCTACTGTATTTGTGGAACTGCTCTCGGCCTGTTTAAATCTTACCTACAATACCGCACGCAGTTTGTTACTATTACCCAGCACATTTCAGCGATTAATGAAATAAATCGGGAGTACTTCAAGGTAGCGTGCATGGACCACTCCTGTTTAATATTTTTATAAGCGATATTGCGAAATGCGCACCTCAGCAAAATTTGTTTCTTATGCCGACAATACTACGATTTTAACGCTATAGCGTTTAGGAGCTCGTGTCGCAGAACATCCGGTGTCGGCGTCGGCGAGACCGAAAATCCCATAATGCGACTCGCGCAGCCACGTGTGACGTCACATGTTTGACGTCACACGTGGCTGCGACATCATGACCCTATCGACCCGCTAACCTTAGCAAAACATTTTCCCACGAAATTTAGCGGAAAATGTTCCGCTTACTTTAGCGGGTCGATAGGATCACAGCCACGTGTGATGTCACGTGACACATAGCGCTACCGACGAGACAACGCACACACGCTTGCACACCTTGGGAACGAGCGCAGGTTGATATGAGAAGGCTTTGCGAACGGGGCCCGATAACGCTATCGAGTTTCACTCTTAAAGGGACTTTTTTATTGGTTTTTAATTTGCACCGAACCTGAGCGCACTGAACGTGTAACTTAATGGAACTTTACTTTTCTAGAATTTAGCTTTATCTTAAACTTTATAGGCAAATTAAAATAACAAAAACAAGCAAAAAATAACCTTCTGCATGACGTCCTTGGTCGCTTGAGCGGCAGTGAACTAGAGGAGGGGTAGCGAGCTCAGCGAGCGCTCACAGCTGCCGCACTCCGTGTCGACGGATTGAGAGGGCGCCACTAAAGCATGTGCTGGATAGGCTGGATGAAGCGAGCAGCCAGGGCGGATTGCATTGCATTTGTTGCGCGATTAAACACTAATTCGGCATGACACTTCATTGGCCACAAACGACGGCAAACACGGGGTAAAGATCAGTTCAGAACAGGAGCCACTTCGCGCTGCCATACCGCCAAACGTCCAAACTGCAAGACCTTCTTGCCGAAGGCCTTCAGAACGCTCGGAACCGGTCGGATCCACGAGCCCGTAACGACCGCAGCGCCGCCGCGTACATCCGGGACCTTTCTACGCTCGCCGCTCGTCACTGCCTGATCCCACTACACTTTCTAGTATGCGCTGCCTTTTCCACCGCTTGGTGGCGGGTATGTCGACGGGTCATTTCGTGTTCCCGTCTTTATAAACTGTATTTGCTTCTTTTCTAATCTAGAATACTAAACAAAAACGACTTTCATAAATAATTGAAACGGTTCCCGCCACTTATATTTTGTATTTCCACTAAAAATAACCTTTTAGTGGTTCTGACCAGTAGTACGCCCAGGACCAAAGGCGTCACATATCGCGCGCTTTCGGCACCGCGGGTCGCCCCCGTAGGTGGAGGAGGTTTCCGCGTCGTCCGGTTAAAATATGACGGACTGATATTTAGTTACTCTCTCCGTGCCCGCTGGCTTGCCCGAACCCCAAGAGATGTGGAAACCGCAAAAAAGGTAGAAACTTAAATATGATTGCAGGGCCGTTTTAAAGGGGCTCTGCAATCCTATTTAGGCGTCTCACCTAGGGCGCCCTGTGGTTTGAAGACCGGTAGCTTCGCTGCGTTTTCATAGGAGCTAAGCCTTTATCCTTTTTTTACTTCTTCCTCGAGTACGTTTGGTCTTTGCGAAATTTTTTGAAAAAATGCACCACCTGTGGCTAACGCTGTACAAAAATCGGAACCCGATAGGTTAAGAATCCGATTTTTGCGGTCGATTTAAAGAGCCTGGCCGCAATTCGGCACAAGCGGTTGTCCGGCACCGACGCTTCTGCAATGGGCAACGTGTTAAAAGTTTCGGGGAAAACTATCCGCACTTTTTCGACTTTAGAATAGCGAACGCCGGAGAGAAGGCTGCCTCCTCTGCAGCGTTCGCTCTGCTAAAATGGAGACGGGTGAAAACAATTTTGTTGAAAGCTTGCCAGAAGATTTTTTTTCTCTTGTAAGAGGGAAAATTAACGTAACGAACGAACGAACGGAGCGAAAGAGCAAGGTGGGAACCGCGCATCGGCCACAGGAAACCAGTCCAGTCCAGTCCAAACCACAACCGTCCGCCAAAAGAAAGACTGTTGCAGGTACAAATGCTCACGCATTTAAAACTGGGTAGGAGCGCCGTTTGTGTTTGGCAACGACAATAAAGTACGCTTAGGACATGAAGTCCTTGCGATAGTGGTACACTTCATCTCACAAACATCTGCAGTGCAGACAAAGGCATGGGCACGAGCGCGTGGATTTGGGAAGCACCTCCTATGCGCAAGTCCTCATACAAACAAACGCATACTGCTGAGATAGGCTCACACGCCTGTGATTCTGTCTTTACTGCAGACATTTGTGAGATGAAGTAGAGCTCTGTTGCCTTTTATTTGTTCGCCACCGATTACTACGCATTTACAGTTTTATAAAAGGCGTAGATGGGTGACTGGTAGCTCTCGATTCGATGTCGAATTCGTGTAATCTTCCTGTGTCTCTACATTCCCATACTTAATTTAAGATTTGGTGGCTGCATTAGACAACTACCTTGCGTTTATCGTCTGTCCGGTCCCCATTTTTACGCCACAAGTCAGGGTTGGACAGAAATGCTCTCAAAAGTATTTGGAAATATGAACATAAAACTTTAGACGTTTTTATGCTCATTTGTTATTTTTATTCCTACCTTGCGTTTTACTTTTGAATACTTGCTAATTCACTCGTAGTATGTTTTGAGTAAAACGACCCAGAATAATCCCCATTCGGTTTCTATTTACCTATTCTAAACAAATAAAAACAATATTTCGGATCGTCACTTCCTTGTAAAATGTAAGATGTGTTTATTGTTGTGGGACTCCCAAAGAACGCATGGAAAGCATTTATTAGAAATTGACAACTTCCTGGCACGTTCCGACCTACCAGTCTTTAAAGTTCACGCCACGTGAACTTGAACTAGATTTGAAAGCGCGGGTTTCCCGCTATGTCACCCTTCTCTTCCCTGCCTCTTTTCAAGTTTGCTTTTTTGCTTTTATTTTATTTGGCTGCCGCGTTTTACATAGAAAATGCCGCTTCATCCATCGCAAAAACGCAGGAAGAGAGCGTTCGCCAATCGTAAACAGCGCTTGGGTTTTCTGTAGAGTGCGTCGAAAAAAGGCTGAAAGTTTCTGTTGTCGATGTCAAGCCAGACACGCATCGATAAAAATGCAAATAGTCTACCGCTAAGCGGGCAGGGCGCTAGAATCCACGCGTACTTGCCAGACTAATGAAGTGCCTGCCTTTCATCCCGTGACCACACTCTTCGTTCATGAGTATTCGGAAAGGGGTAAATTATGGTGTATGATAGTCGTTTGCCTGGACCAACGAGTACACAGTTTCCACCGCGCTTTCAGTTTAAAGGCGAACGTAGCATAAAGCTGCATTTACAGTGGCGTTGTACTCACAAACCGCGAAGTGGATCCCCTTGTTTTCATCATAAAATACGTGTGAAATAATGCAACCCCTTTCAAAAACTGCTGTGAAATCGCGGTTCAATATGAAAACGAAAAAGTTCGAGGTACAGTGCGAATTGGAGAGGGGTGAAGCAAGCAATCTTCGCTCAAGTGCTTGTCGTGAACCAAAGGGGCGCCGCGGTTAACGTGCTTGAGCCATCGAAGAAAACAGAGTGAGACAAGGACGTGAACGGGATCGGGCACCGTCATATGATATCTCTTGCCTTCTTCGTAATGATATCTCGGTACATGCACAGTGGAGGAGGCATGGGTGCGTTTGTGCCATAGACGATATCGGAAATAGAGTAAACGAGAGGGTTGATAGGGGGCAAACCTATGAATATAAATGATTCATTTCATTTTGCGTTTCTGTTTGTTTTCTTTTCTTGAAGATTGCGGGTGATTCAGCGGTGCAGAGCAGTTGACCGGGTCGCCCGGATGTTAAATCCTGTCTCGTGATTTCTACCACGAGGTGGCGAAGCGTACTCGGCCACGCGAGCGGCGCTCCGTTGATGATAAAATGCAGGCGCCGAAGTATGTGGTTATGATTCTGTTCGCGGCGAGTGGCGATGACAGTCAACTACATGTTGTTGAGCAAGTGCGTTATGCCATTCTCCGAGGCTTGTAACAACGATGGAAATCCTACATCGGTGCCTATACTACTGCTCGCTTGCGAGTTCTGCGGCTGATGACCAGCAGCGTGGGACACGTTCGATCGAGTTGACGACTCCGAGAGGTGAGTGAATATGTTTTAAAACTTTGGTTGGGACTAGTTGGCTCATATCATTTTTAAAAAAAAACTAAAAGCGCGAACTGAAACATGGCAGATTAAAAAAACGCAGTCCACAAAGACGGATGCTAGTAACAACTGGTTTTATTGAATAAACATACAGGCAACCAAACTGTCCACGAAGTTTGTTAAAAGAGCGAATGAAAAGACGGAGAGACATCGTTGAAGCTTTCTTTATCAAGAACTTGGGCGAAAAGTTGTGAACATGCGGTCCATTTTCTGCTGGATAAGGAGATGTCTTTTTTAAATGACTTCATATAAGACTGCCGATATATGTTATCGGTTTAGGCCTGTTATCGGTATGGTGAACGACAGTCTGGCTGAGTGAATGTCTCTTCAATAAAATCAGTTGTAAGAGCGCCGGTCCTTTTCGTATGTGTTTTTTGTTTCGTCCGTGTTTCACTTCGCGCTTTAAACATTGCTGGTATTTGCGTGCTCCAGTTCTTTTGCTTCCGGCTCGAGGCTTGTTTCACCAGGGCACGGTGTAAGATACACTCTTTAGGTGAGGACACGGCGGGGCTGAACGCGCGGCGCGAGGAATCAGATAGCGTTCGTTCGACGGGCATCCGAAAGGCTGCATCATTCCGCTGCCACCGCGCCCGCGGCTGACAGTGTCGCCGGCGGCCAAACGGCGAAACTGTGTGAGAGCGAAAAAACATTATCTTGTTGCCATGACACCCCTGGTACACCGTGGTCTTTCTGCACGTGCGACAACCTCGCTGGAGCCCTGCGCGCGTGGTACATGAGGCGGCACGAGTGTTTTGTACGTGCCCACGGGTTGACGAGTCACTCTGCCGATGCCGCTTGAAACCATAGTGAGAGAGAGAGAGAGAGAGAATGAAGAGCGAACTTTATCAGCACGTCGCGAGGAGCGCGCTGTCCTCACCTGAAGGATATTATCGTACACCGTGCACCAGAGTAATTTCCGCTACCAGCCGCTACTATAGATCTTTTCAGCCTCCGTCGCATGGGCGCTGCCATCTTGGAATCACGTGACGCGGCCGCCATAAGGTGGCTTCAACTCGTCGCTCCACACCCCCTCCGCGCCTTGGCGAAGGCATTGCATTCGCGCTTTGCGTCGCTTTTCACCGTGTTTCTCGCCTTATTGTAAAATCGCTGCCCGATGCTTACATTTACAACTTAATTGCATGTCATCATTATGTGTACGACCACATCTGCAGTTCATTTTGTAACAGATTTAGACTATTTTTACCGTCGGCGTACCGGATACCTGTGAGAAGGGAGGAGGTACAGGAATCAGCGTCAGCCCTGGCGTATATTGAGCCCAATTATTTATGACAACTGAAGTTTGCTCAGTGATAGTGGCGGAATATTCGAAATAAGTATAGTGTAATGTATATGTATACTCGTGCATTTAGGGTGACCAAAATACTTAGGATATAAAGCTATCTGTGTTTCCTGAAAGCCTCCTGCCTTGCCTTCATAACAAATTTAAAAGAGTTGTTTTTGATTATCTAGGATATATAAGATATATAGGTAACGAACATTTAACTCACATATTATCTGATGCTCGCGATAATAATAACGTCCACATCAGGCGATTTCTTTGTTCACGACATTACACCTAAATCTTTTAGACGTTCTTAATCGTTTTTGCAATATAACATTTGCTTGATTTGTTTATTTATGATTTAGAGAAACTGTACACCATGCTCGGTCCCATATCTGCAGTCATTAAAGGGTGTTGACATTTCTTTAATACAAAATTTAATATTTTTAGTTTAATAATTTCAACATAAACACCCATGTGAAAAAAAATCTGTCAAAGGCAGCATGAGAGTGCCTAGGGCTCGCATTATGTGATGCCGAAAAGAAGCTATCTATATGAAAATCGCCCGAGTTCAGCGTTGTTGATTCTAGATCGAATCAGCTTCAATGGAGATCTGTCTACATAGGTTCATGAAGTCGTGCCTAGCATTCGACTTTAGCCAAACGTACGGGAACTCGCTTCTCTCGGGCCCTTTAATTTTATTTGGCAAAGTTTATACGAAGACAAAATTTTAGACTTCAATTGATGGGCCTGTCACTTATCTCATGTGCCAAAAACGTCGTAATCAAATGTCAGTAAAACAAATAGTTTATTCTCGAACTCCAACGTTGTGAAATGCTGTTAATAAGTACTTTAGTAGGGTCAATAGCTAAAGGAATTTCCAACCCGACCTAGGACGGACTATCGAAATAGTTCTCGAGTACTTAAGTTTTTTTAAAGAAAATAACCCGAGACAATATTACTTATTTTTTAGAGTATCTGCGCTATTATAGGAGACATTTTGAGTCTCTAAAATTTAGAAAAAGTTGCTGTCCGCGAAAATCAAACAGTGAGCAGTGAACTAGCCACTTGATGTGTTTTTCGCGATTAGGAGGTTTTTAATCAGGTTGTGGAACTGCATTTGTACTATACTTCTACTCATTAGTATCTTCATTAGTTTATTCTTCTAGAAACTAGGGTCAGTGGGTACGGTCGTAGACGATGGAAATCTACCTTGTGTATCAAAGTCGTTTCCCCGCCGAACCTGACCGAAATTAACGACGAACATGACCAGATGCATCGTAAAATGTTCGTAAGAAAGTCCGCGAATATGACTCGAAACCACCTCGTGGTTCTCAAATTGGCTCAGTACCAGTGGCGTCACAAGGGGGGGGGGGGGCGGGGAGGGGCGGTCCGCCCTGGGTGCAGGGCTCAGGGGGTGTCGCGGCGGGCCACGAGAGCCGGGGGGGGGGGGGGGGGTCGCGGCGGGCTACCGCCCCGGGTGCCGCTGACCCTCGTGACGCCACTGCTCAGTACCACAATTTTATTAGTTGTGTGCTATAACGGGCACATTTGTATTACGAAATTAGGCGAAACTGACATAACACATAAATATACATAATGATTGAAAACCTGAGACTGTGGTTTGAAAACGGAAACTCGTGAAGTAGGACGAAAAAGGGGACAGACAACGTCTCAAACTCAGCTCATATTGAGCTGAGTTTGTCTGTCCCGTTTTTTCTTCCTACTTCACGAGTTTCCGTTTTCAAACCACAGTCTCAGGTTTTCAATCATTATGTATACTTACACCAGCTCAACTGCACTTTAACCGTTTTTTCATATAACACATAAACACAGCCGCGAGCGCACGGAAACCGAAACCAACCAACTTGAAGCCACCCAATGGCGGCGAGTGCGTCAGCGCTTTCTATCCGCCGGTCGGGTAACTACTGAGATGAAAAGGTCTTA